>JAJTUR010000230.1:0-49386 GCA_021399475.1 Hyaloscypha finlandica
TTAATCCTATCTTTAGTATAGTAGTATTTCCGTTAATTAGAACATAAATCGCTTTACTATAGCCTAGTCCTTAGTTAATATCGTTAATAAAGAGACAAAATATATATAGAATAAAGACGATATTACGTAATTTGGTCTAGTATAAGTAGATCTTAAGAATAGGCCTATTACTTCGGTTTTCGTAACTTTAGAAAGAGCTAGATACTCTAATATATTAAACATTTAACTACTACCTCTATTACCTTAACCTTAACCTTAACCTCTACTACTACTACTAGAATAAGGCATATAGAATATTAATTAACCTCCTCTACTACTATTACTAGTATTACTATTTAACCCGAGAGCTCCTTAGGTAATCCCGGCTATAAAGCTTATTAAAGAAGTAGCTAGAATCTATACTAAAGACTAGAAATATAATAGAACTAATAGTAGTTTTAATTATAAACTCATTATCTTCCTTAATATCTATTAATATATAGATCTCTCGTAAGATATACTTATAAGAGCTTTCCTTACTATATTAAAGGGCCTAATATAAGACTTCTTATTATATGGCTATAGGCATGTGATCTCTGTATATAGTCTAGTGTAATCGGTTCGCTTAGTTAGGATCTAAGGGATATATTCCTGAGGATCTCACGCTTCACTATAGCTCTTTTCTAGCTAGCTTTAAATTAACTCTTTTCTATGAGAAATACTACTCCCTACTCTATAATCTTTACGTGTATTAGTTATGAGCCCGGCCTCGCACTAATAAGCTTCCCTTTAGCACGCTATAGAGTGTATTTAAGAGCTCATTTTATTAATTCCTTTGAAAATTATATACTTCGCTCTATGCACGAGCTTTCTATAGATCACTAGAACTTAACCTTAATGATTCCTTCCTTAAAGCAAGCATAACGGAAGCTACGGTAAAGATCGTCGTTCTTAAGGACCACGCCTCCTAGGCGGACTAGTTCGACGCTCTCCGTGGTGTAGCTAGAAATAAGGGTATCTAGTAAGAGATTAACTTATTCGTCGACTATATAATCGAGCTTAATAACTCTCCCCTAGAACCTCTTATTATAGTAGACGATCTAATCCTTAGAGCGACTAAGGATCGCTATATAAGATATTAGATCAAAATCGAGAACTAGGACAAGGATACTCGATCTCTAGAGGAGAAGGGACCAAAGCCCTTATCTCTAGAGCCTATAATATTCATCGACGTTCGAGAATACTATTTAGCGAGCCTTAGGGACTACGAGGTAAAGAAAACTAACTAGACGAATAAGTAATCACGTTATCGAGTAATTAGATAATAGCTCTATTAAATAGTTAATACTAAGATCCTCACGAACTCTACCTTAAGGCTTAAACTAAGTAAATAGAGCTCTATTCGCGAGATCGTTAAGGTACTAGCTATAAAATACGGTTCTATGAATATAGCTCAGATTACTTTAGTATATAGAGCGTATTAAGGAGTTCTATTATAAGTAAGTAGAGGAGGAATTAGTCCAAAGCGCTAGTTTATAGACTAGGAGAAGGCACTTAACTATACTAAAGCCCTTAAGATCACCGATATTAAGGGGACTCTAGCTATAATCGAATTCCTTATAGTGCTTTAGCGGAAAATCGCTCTCACCTAGGCGATAGAATAACTTAGCGATCTATATAAGAAGGACGAGCTAGAGATACTAATCCTTACGCTCGAGTAATATAGCTAAGTATTTAATCGAATTATCTTAGAGAATTAGAGCGCTAAGTAAACTAGTGCTCTTAGAATCTATATAACACTCAGAGGCTAAGCCTCTAGCTTAGACGATAAACCTTATTTAGACGAGGATAAGCGCTTTAAGTGCCCTTATAAGGGCTCGTCGAAGAAATTACATAAGTGAGAGCTAATTAACTATACTATAGTAGAGATTATAATCACAGGATCTAGCTAAAGAGCGCTTAGGTTTAAACCTATAGACGATTAACTCGGAAAACTTCGGGAAACACTAATAACTAAGTGTTAGAAGGGGCTTAGGCTAAAGCTCGAGTAAAAGTATAGCTTGAAACTTAATAATTTAAGGAGAATAGTAGTTAAGCTATCCTCTAGTACTAGTACTAAAAGGGAGCCTAAGGAATCAAACTCTAGGAGTATCGGATATCTAGGAAATTTTAATACTACTCTAGTGAATCCTATACTTATAATCCAAGAGCCTAGATAAGGCATTTACGTAACGCTCGATTTTTTAAGACACCTACTATCATAGAGCACTTTACTAGATAACTACGGTACTATATACCTAATTAATAGCAAGGAATTAATCGATTCTAGGACCTTTATTAAGGTAAAGATTAACGATTTCGTGGAAGTAGGGATAATTATTATTCTAATTATAAGGAGAGGTACTCGTATAATTAGAAATATTATTAATAGCGATTAGGGACCCTGTACTTAAGATCTAATCCTCTACGACATAGTAGTAGTCAAAGGCTTCTATGTGAATATTATTTCTAAAGCTCATCTAGCTAAAAAGGATACGTGGTATTATAGATATAATCTTATAATTAGATTAGGAATAAAGGAGAAGAATATTATATTAATATAACTAGAGTGCAAGTTTAATTTAGTCTTCCTTAAATATAAGCCGATATCTACTTACTCTACTACTTTATTCGAAATTCCTATAAGTACTAGTAGTGTTCTCATGTTTCTAACACTAGAACGATTAATTAGAACTCGGTATAAGAGATCTAGGGAGTATCTTAAGCCAAGGAGCGATTTAGAGGAAAAGTGGTATACGAGAGTAAGACATCTAGCCTACGAAGCTCTTTAGAAGCTCGTCGAACACACAAGGAATATTAAAATACATAGTCTAACGAGACTTATATACGAGTATTACGCTTAGGCGTATACTAAGTAAGTGATCTCACGTAGGCTTATTAAGAGACGATCTCTTTGACTATTCTAGAGAGTCCTATAGGACTTATTCGATTATCCGAGCGATTACGATAGTTCGAGCTAGATTCTAATTATAAAAGACGAATTTAGTAGAAAGCTCTTTGGATACTTATTACCGAGTAAAGACGATATAAGAGTATTTAATATAATTAGAGAGTTTAAGCTATAGGTGCGTAGATAATATAATCTATCGATTACTCATATAAAGCACGATTAAGAGAAGGTAGTTATTCCGATCTAAGGAGTATTAGCTTATTAGCTCTAGGTAAAGGAATAAGGGATAGTAATTAAGCTTTCCCCGTCGTATACGCACGAGCCGAACAGAGGAGTAGAGAGAGTAGGACAAGAGATTATTAATAAGGCGATTATAATATATATAATAACTAGATTACCGGAAAAGCTATAGCTAGAGAGCTCTATAGCCGTGATTTACCTATATAATCGAAGCCCCTCGTATATATATAACTAGAGAACACTAAACGAAGAGCTCGATTTGTGATTTAGGAACTACTTTAAGTAGTATGATCTAGAGCTTATTACGAGAATAATAATAGATCTTAGGCCTAATTAGAATAAGATCTATACGTATAGCTCTAGGGCATATCTACTAATTAAGGACCGCGAAGCAGGGCGGAATAAGAGAGCGTTTAAGGTTATACCACGCGGGTATATTAGATACTTAGTTAGATACGTCGTATCTAATATATATAAGATCTAGATCCCTATACTTAATCGAGTAATCGTTATATATAATATAGTATTTAACGAGAATATCCTCTATGAAAAAGAGCGTGAGAATATAGAAGGCTATCGTATAGAGATTATAAAGGAGATAGTTAAACTACTCCTAGAGGATAAGATTTAGGACACTAAATTAATCTTTGAGAATAAGGGATTATAGTACGAGAGCTCTTTAGAGTAGAATAAAAAGGAGCTTGAACTAAGGGGTATAGAGTAGTTAAATTAACTATTAGAAGAGCCTAAGAGCGTATAAGTGAGCTATAACTCAAGGGTAAATAGCTTAGAAGCCTTACTAGGAATAGGACTCATAACTCTATAAAGTACTCCGGAACCTGAAAGTATACTAGAGCTAAGGAGTAATAGAATTAAAGGTACTAGGCTCCCAAATAGCCCTAGTATAATAGAGGATAATATAATAGAGCGTACCGGAACCGTTAAGGAAGTGCACTAAACTAATAAAAGCAGGGAAGGATCTCCTTAGGATTAATCACAAGATTTACTAAATACTCCTACTACTATAATAAGAGGAACTCCTAATAAGGGAGCGAATAGCTCCTCTAAAAAGAGAGAAATATCTATAGAAGGAGCTTAAAGCTTAACCGAAGTAGATAATAAAAGAGTAAAACCTAGACTAAAGCCTAGAAAGCGATAACTAAAGATTATTAAGACTAGAGATATAGTATTCGGAACACGCTCGTATAAGAGAGACGATTAGAATAGTGATTAGAATAGTGATTCAAGTAGAGCTAGTAGTAGTATAGTAGCCGCCGTGAGTATACTATTACGTTTAATAAGAGGTTCGGATTAAAACGATTACCTAGAATCTCTTCTAGGATTTCTCTAGCCTAATTAGCTAGAGGATTATAAGAAGGAGTTCGATTATTAAACTATATATACTATAATTACGGTAGTAGTTTAGTTAAAAGCACCCTTAGAGCGTAGAGCTCTAGGGAGTATAATAACGAGAAAACTCTATATTAGCGATCTCCTAAAACCTCTAAAGACGTGAAAGGATCTAGAGAAATACCCTTATAGAGAGCACTTCGTAGTAAATACGAAGCTAGAAATAAATAACCTCTAAGCTCGTAAATACTAGAGGATTATTCTTATTAATAAAGTAAGCTCGCTACCGATTCCCTTAAAATAAGTATTCATGTATAAGACTGATTTAGATAAGTATATTACTCGATACTATTTAAGGCTAATCGTATATAGAGATCTTTAAGAGGATACTTTAGTCTTATTCACGTATACTACTACGCTTATAGCGAGGTCTTTTAAGGTAACTAGTATAATCATAGCTTATTTCGATCTAGAAATAAAGTAATTCGATATTATAAACGTATTTATTAATATAGAGCGCGATTCTAATAAGCCTAAAGTAGTAATTAAGCTACTAGATAATTTCAAGTAACTCAGATATATAATAGAGGTAGAACGAGCTCTATATAGGCTCAAGGACTCACCTACTTTATAGTATAAGCACTAGACTAATACTCTTAAGAGAATCGGCCTCTCTTAGCTTAATGAAGAGCCCTATATATACGTGGACGTAGATTATAAGGTCTTTGTTATTTTCTATATAGATAACTTTCAAGTGCTCTATTATAAGGATAACGAAGCGTGCGCTGAATCGATAATCGCTCGAATTAAGGAGGTTTACGAGCTTCACGATATACGGGATATAGAGTAGTTTCTAGGAGTTCGGGTAATTAGAGATCATAAAGCTAGAAAGCTCTAGCTAGTCCACGATACGTATATCGAGAAGATTACTAAAAGATTTAATATAGTAGATAAGAAGTACCCTAGTACTCCTTTACCTGGAATCGAGCTACAGAAACACACTAGTTAAGCTTATCTATACCAAATCAAGGTGTATTAAGAGAAGGTGGGATCACTACTCTATATAGCGATTATAATTAGGCTAGATATAGCCTTTATAGCTATAGTGCTCTCTTAATTCCTTACGAACCTAGCTCCGGAGCACTTTATAGCTATAGACTAGGCTCTTAGATATCTATTTAGGACTAGGTTTTTAGCTATTTAGTATAATAGAGAGTATAGAGAGATATAATTATAGATCGCGTCCGATTCGTTATATATAGATAACCTAGATACACGTCGTTCGAGCTATAGCTATATGATTTCCTTATTCGGTGAGCTTATTATATAGAAAGCCGCTCGCTAGAACATAGTAATAACCTTCTTAACTGAATTAGAAATGCTCGGAGTCGCTTATATAGTAAAAGAGACCATAGCTCTATAGAGGCTATTTAGGGATCTATACTTAGATCTTAGAGAGCTCTAGACGATATTTTGCGATAATTAATAAACTATTCGACTAATTATAAGGCAGAACGAGAGGATCACTATAAAGCTCCGTTATATTAATATCTAGAACATATAGCTACGTTAAGAGCATAGTAAAGGTATATTTCAGATTATATACCTAGAAACGAGTAGTATACTAGTAAACGAACTCACGAAAAATCTACCTCGCTATAAGTTCGAGAGCTTTAAGGCTTTACTAAACCTTTAAGATATTAGAGCAAAGATTAAAACGATAAATTAATGAGAATTAAGGCTTTCTTTTATGCCTTTCATTTATAGAATCTAATAAATAATAGAGTATAAAGCTAGAGGAAAAGAGATCTAAAGACGCTTAACGATAGTATCAACGAGCTTATATAAAAGGCCCTTTACTCGATTAGACTATTCCTTAAGGCTCTCCTTAACCGCTTTACCCTTACCTTTAGCTTTACCTTTACCTTTAGTAATAGTAGGGATCTCTTTATCCTTAGAACTAAGCTCCTAATCCATATCCTTATTATTAGTTAAGTCCTCCTTATTAGCTTTAGCGATCTCTAGTATAATGCGAACAGATTACCTAAGATAAGAAATACGCTCTAAGAGATTAGAATTAGTAGTACTAATAAGGGGAAAAGAACTTACCTTCTTAGTAGTGGCTTTATTAGCGTATTTAACGAGAAAGAGCTATATAATAGGGACATAGGAGAGCGGAATAGGATTATAAGAATAACTAGAAGCGCACTTCTAGTAACGAGAACCTTTACTAATAGTGTTATAGCAAGTTCCGTTACTCTTTCCCTTAAGAGCAGAGGATACTATATCAAGTTAGACGAGCTTTGGAATAGTATATAGTACTTATAGTAACTAAGGCAAGGAACCTCTCGAACTAGACTATAAGTAGGACGAGGAGTTCTTGACTTTGCTTCACCTTTAGTAGGAGCCTTAGGTAAAGGAGTACTAGGAGCGCTAGGGGACTCGGTGAACTATAGAATATAAGCTATATATCTATAAATTAAGAGATCTACTCACGGTAGACTTGCGAGCTATATTACTACGCTATAAAGTTAGTAAAAATCGCGAAAAGCGTATCTAGAACACTATACCTAAGATCTATGGACTCTCTTCACCAAAGGAGGGGGTTAGGTTAATAATCCACGCGTACGAGCTATGTTTGCAATAATTAGAAGCGTTAGAAAAGAGCTCTATAAGGGTATAGTAGAGTTCGTGTTAATATAGAAGCTATAAAGTAGTGGAATGAGGCTCTTTTTATACCTATTCCCGGGAATCTAGTTAATCTAAGGAAGCGACCACGCTAGTCCTAATTCGGATACGGCTCTCAAAATCGTCGAAAATCACGAAAAATCGTTAATTATCGTATTTTTAGACGATTTTTCAGGCGATTTTACGAAAAATCGACTATTCTAATTAGGAAAGCACTAAAATCGTACTTTCCTAGGGGGTGTGTTATATGGCTATAGGCATGTGATCTCTATATATAGTCTAGTATAATCGGTTCGCTTAGTCAGGATCTAAGGGATATATTCCTAAGGATCTCACACTTTACTATAGCTCTTTTCTAGCTAGCTTTAAATCAACTCTTTTCTATGAGAAATACTACTCCCTACTCTACGATCTTTACGTGTATTACTTCTTTTATAATAATAGCTTATCTTAATAAACCTATGAAATAGCTTATATAAATATTTATAACTTCTTCAAAGGTCCTAAATATTAACGATAAAACCTAGATAAATAGAACACTATTAACTTGATTTCTATAATAGCTAAATACCCTAAAAAGTCGATATTTGAGGTTATTTAGATTCTAATTAACGAGCTATATTAACTATAGTTCGGACTTATAACCGCCTTACGAAGTACTAAATTCCTATATAATAAGATTATTACTACTTATTAAAGCTCTCTAGTATACTAATACGTAATTTTAGACTCTCTTATAGATCTCGGCTAGCTTATTTATAAGCTATAGTCCTTTATTACTACGTATAAGAAGGAGTAATAATAGATTAATAGTGAATTCACCTTCTTTACTAACTAATAATTCTATTCGAATAATTATTAGTTTAGAAACTATCGAAACGACTATAGTTATAGTCACGGAAGTAGAAATCATAGTAATTACAGAAATCGTAACGATTACCGTAATAGCTACTCGAATTCCTATAAGCCCTACTATAGTAATAGTGATTTAAATACCCTAAAGTCGTGCTTTATATATAAGAAACTAGATTACTACTCCTAGAAGTATTCGCTAAAGGAATAATAAGACGAAAAGGCTCGATTTAGAGCTAGAAACCTCTATTAGCTTAAGGCCCCGAACTCCCGAAATTTTAATAAAGAGTTTAACTACTTATACCTATAATATATAGCTTATATAAAAGGCGAATAAGAGATATACTAGAATAGTAAGAATAATCTAGGTAATGATTTTAAGGCTCTTTTAATAGATATAATTAATAATATAAACGAAGTAGAAGTAAAGGACGAAAACTAATACTTAGATTCCTTCTTTACTTTTATCAAGAGTCTCTTAGCCGCTTTAGATATATAATTACTTAATAATTAAGCTCTTAATATACGAGCTCCTAAAGTACTAATAACTATAGTTAATAGCTTTATAGATAAACTTACCTCTCTTTCCTTTATATACTAATTAATAAGTAAGAACTATACTATAGAACCTAAATAACTACTTATAGAGGATACCTAGACCTTTATAGTAAGAGGTATATCTAGATACGGTAATTAACGCTTTTATAGAATCGTAATTAATACTAGAGCCTCTAAATACTCAACTACTAGTCTCGATTAATTCTAAGCTTTATAGCGAACTAATAATAGTATCGCGCTTAATGAGAGTACTAAAGGTTAAGTTATAGTCTACTTTAATATAGGCTCTTCTACTTCTATTAGTTCTATAGTTATAGAAATACTAATTAAGTAAGTATAATTCTATATTATACTCTTAAAGACTCTATTTCTACTTAGCTTAGATAATATAAATAAGCTACGAGTTTACTTTAATATTCTTACTAATTATATTATTACTTCTATTAGATATTATATACTTATTATATAAGGTTTTAGTTACTCTTTCCTACTTTAGAATAATATATTATAAAGCCTTATTTCCGAATCCTTTACTTATAATCCATGCTTCCTTATAGAGACTAAATTATAATATCTCTATTACTAATTTAGTTATCTATTAGTTAGTAAGCTCCGAAACTTACTAGAGCGAGCTAGCTATAAAGTCGATATAAAAGCCTTAGAATACCTTACGAAATACTATAAATAATACTAGAAGAACGGAAAATTACCTAGTTAATTTAAGTTTAACCTAAGAGACGACGTTAGCTTTAACCTCTTAATTATTATTAATATATTCTATATCCTTAGGAAGCTTATTCTCTATATCATCGACGAGGGCACTAGATATTATAAGGGCTATTAGCTCTAGAATATTAGTACTATATATACCTAGGACACCCTAAAGATATACTAGATTAATACTTATTTAGGTCCTCCTAATTAGATTATAGTAGATACTAGAAAGTAGTTTACTAGTAAGGAGTTCACTTAGCTTATAAATATGATAGGAATAAAGGTGAAAATTATCCTTATAGAAGCTTATAACTCTATAGGAATCGTCGAATACTACTATAGGCTAGTTCGATATACTTACTTAATTATTATAGCTAAAATTAAGGGAATTAGTAAGGAGATAGCCTTATAGATAACTTTTAAGGCTCTTAATAATACCACAGGAATTAGTGGAATTATTCCTACCCTCTTAGTCTATAGTATACTACCTTAATTAAGTAAATACGATACTCTCGCACTTATTATTTCCTAATATATAATAGCCCTAAAGAAGGTAATAGTAGAGATTTAGAAGCTATAAGCTAAGTACTAAGTCGAAGATGCCCTAAACACATATAATAGCCTCTTTACAAGTAATATCTATAAGCTTATACTTAATTCGAATGTCTTAGTATAGTACGAGGGGAATATAAGTTAACTAAGTAGTTAGTAGGGACTATATAAGCTAGTAGTAATAGAAGGGGAGTCGTGTATACTAGCTTTACTATATAGTAATACTACCTTCTATTTAACCTCTATAAAGCTATTTTATATAAAGGATATTAAGGCTAGTTCTAAGGGTCCTAAGGATAATCTTAAATACTATAACGAAGGTAATAGCAAAGGTAATATAAGCATGATTCCTCTTACTATTCTACTTATTCTACTAAAGTATAATAGAGATAAACCTTATAAGAACCCTAATATAATAGTATTCTTATAGGATAATAACTTATATAAGGATTCCTATTAAACTAAGGTTACTAGCCTCTTAGAAAAGGGCGTATTTAAGGTTATTCCTAGATCTTAGGTACTATAAGAGGTACGTATCTTTAACCTATAATAATAGTGAGAAATATATAGTATTAACGTAATTACTAATTATCTAACGAATTAGCTAAAGAGTTATCCTCTATATTACTACTATAACTATAAGAACTATAGGACTATACCTATAGGACATATTATAAGCTTATATCTAGTCGTTAACCTTACTAAATCACGACTTCTATATTAATTCACCTCTTGAGCTTACTAATTAACTAAATCTAGAGGCTAGTTTAGTATTAAAGGTCATAAAACTATTCTATAGAGTACTAGAAGCCGGAAACTACTAGTTTAAGACTTATTATTCTCACTACTTAAACGAGCTAGCTATAGAATAGTCGACTTATAACTCGTGCTTACTCTATAGTAACTACCCCTTTAGTATTATTAGCCTTTAGACTAATAATACTCTATTTATAGGAGACGACGACTTCGTTAAGGTAAAGTATCTAAAGCTCTAGGAAGCTAATTTCTTAGTTAAGGAGCATGAACGCCTTATGACTAACTATAATCTCAAGTTTAATAGAGGTATTATTTATACTAATTCTACTAGTATTACCCTCACGTAGGAATACTAGTATAGTAACCTCTACTTAGTAATAGTTAAGAATACGACTACGACTAGTAGTAGGGGTATTATATACCGAAACCTTATAATTAAGGAATAATACATTACTTAGTGAGCCCAAGGAGTATATATCATATTAACTTATTAACTAGAGGCTTCGTATAACTACTTAGTAGCTACTTAAGCTATTAAACCCACGGAAACTAATATTAAGGCCCTTAATAAGCGTATTTAATAGTAAATCAAAAATCCTACTAGAGGACTATATTTTGTAAAGCTAGATAAGGAGTCCTTATACCTAATTATCTTTATAGACGCTTCCTTTATAGGAAATCGAGACCTCTCTTCTTAGATTAGATATATTCTAGTCCTAGTAAGTAGCTCTAGATATACTAATATAATCCACTAGTCCTCTATAAAGTATAAGAGAGTTACTAGAAGTGTTCTAGCCTCTAAACTTTATAGTATAGCTTATAGCTTTAATATAGGCGATTTAGTTAAGTCTATAATCGATAAAGCCCTCGAAATCGAAGTCTTACTAGTTATTTATATAGATTCCAAGTCCTTTTATAAATACCTAGTTAAGCTAGGAATAATACGAGAAAAGCGACTTATAATTAATATAATATGCCTCCGCTAAGCTTATAAATAATAAGAGATTATAGAGGTTAAGTAGATTAAAGGAGAGTCGAACCTAGCTAATTCGATAACGAAATCGAAGCCTACGAATACCCTTAAACACTTACTTGATATAAATACTATATAATTAGACGTAGAGGAATAGGTTAAATACGGATAAAGTAAATAGAGGAGTATATAGGTGAGAAATAGATATATTTAGAGGGAAATGAGTATATAGAATAGGAGGACACATATACTAAGTATTTAGGGATAATCTAGTACTAGGCCGGATTAGGAAATCTATATACGAATAAGGGATACTGTTTTTCGTGCGTTTTTAGTACTTTTATATCGGTTTTTCGCGTTTTTCAGGTAGTTACTAGTATTAATATAGTTTCCTGGAGGTTATATGATCTTGTTATATAACCTCGCTTCTTATATATAGGAAATGGGACATGAGATATAGGATATACGAGAAACAGGATATACTAGTACTAATTAGGCTTAGTGTATTTAGGGATCATATATTAGAACCTCGATACTATAATCCCTACTTATAGAATAATAACTTTACTAACTTACATAATTAGTATTCTACGACTATATAATAGTACTACGTATTACTAGTGAACTAATAATAACTTAAGCGAAGGCTCTCTAGCTAAGTATATTAATTAGATCTCGACCTGTTATATATATATAGATTTAATATATAATATCTATTATTACTTTCTCTATATCCTCTATATCCTCTTCTTCTTTCTCTTCTTTAGTATTATTATAAAGTTAAATAAGTTCTATTAATAAGTTAGCCTTAGTTTCTCTTTATAAATAACTTACTAGATCTATAATATTATTAGATTATTTATTTTACTCTAAAGTAAATTAGAAATTAGTTTAAAATATTTATTCTTAATAAAAGTTGATATCTATAGAATAAGATATAGAGGCCTTAAGAAAGGGTCCTTAATCTTCTTAGATACTAATATACCTAAGCCCCTTATATATACTAAGCTTAGTACTATATCCTTCTATAAAGCTAGCTTAGATATTAGTCTTTTATTATTTATTACTTCTATATCTATAAATAGTAATTAATTCATTAATTATTCTAATATAGTTTAAGGGTAAGAGATTTAATCTTATATTATCCTTATAATTATAATTATCTAGTATATATAAGTATTTGAACACACTTTTGTAGATTGTCACGTGCCGCGTTGCGTGCGCGGCCCATCCCGTAGACTAGACCCGATTAGGTATAGTAGAGGTTCGGGAGTATAGTTTAGTAACTTAACCTCCTAAACTAAACTCCCTAACTTATATAATATACCACTTTACTAACGATAAACATAACGAGCATTCTACGACTACACGTGATAGTACTTAGTATTTCTAGTGAACCGATACTAATTAGTTAGTATTTATAGATTAGAGGTATTTAGATTTGTCCTGAAAGTATTCGGTAGCCTAAAGCAAATCTAGTCTACTTACGTCGAAGGGGAAAACTACTTATTAACTCCTATAAAAGTATTTGGTAGCCTAGGGAGCGGATAATTGATTTTTACTAGGGGAAACCTCTTATTGACTCCTACAAAAGTATTCGGTAGCCTAGGGAGACGATAATTGATTTTTACTACAGGAAATAGCTATTTACTTAGCTATTCTTAGTTAGCGGAGACTATACTTTTACCTCTTTTACCTTAACCTTAATCGCTTTTCGATACCTAAAGCGATACCCTTAAGATAGCTCTTTTATAAGGCCGAACCTCCTTGTAAACCACTAGAGTAACCTCTATTTAATCGTTCCTTTATAAGACTAAATACCCTTTATAACCTACTAGAACGATAACCTATCTACCTACGACGATCCCCTATACCGGGAACTAGTCGAGAACACCTCAATTACGAACCTACGAACCTCTAATACCTCCCCTTCGAACCTTCGAACCTCAAAACCTCCTATAAAACCACTTCTATAATACTAAGACTACGAACTTGGAAACTATCTATTCTACTTATATATTACTATAATACCGGGAGAACCTCCGGACTACGTACGTACACCATACGTATATACACGCCCGAGAAATACCTTAATTCCGACCTTAAACCTCCCGAAACCTCGATTTTCCTACGTTTTTCCTACGATTTTCCTCCGATTTTTATACCGAATTACTTCGATTTCCTATATATATACTTCTCTACTATAGACATGTACTTACTACGAAGCGATACTTTTAATACCGAACCTTCGAACCGAACTACCTCTTTTATAGTCACTTTTAGCTCTTTAGCTCTTTTCCTACTTCGAACTAAATACATATATATACTAAGAAAATAGAAATAGAGGAATAGAAGACGAGAATCAAAAGGTAATAAGACGGAATTAACGTATTTATAGCACTAAAGGAGGACCTCAATGACTATATTAATACTAAGATATAGTAGTACGCCTTATATAAATAGTCTAATAGAAATCTATAGGAGCTATTCCGGGAGGACTTTATAACCTTCGATACTATAACCTAGAATAAAGTCGACCAAACCATCGTTTACGCCCTATAAGCTTTCCTATGATATAGGGGTATTTACGTTAAATAAAATAGTAAATAACTTATAATCACGTAGTCCTTAGTCAACGTTATATAAGAGGATATATAAAGCGAATAGGAGATCACGGATATTACTAAAAAAGGCGGAATTTAGATAGATCTCGTATAAGGACCTATTACTTTAGCCTATATTACGCTTAAAGGCGTTAAGAATACTCTATTATTAAGTTAGTTGAACTAGTATACACTTCTCTTAATACCTTCTCCCTTAGGGACTCTCGTACTACTTCCCTTACCTCAATTACCTAAATTACTACTAGAACCGTTCATATTAGTACTAGAACTATACTAAAATACCCCTCTACCGACTAATAGAGCGAAGCTAATCGGGGAGATTACTAGAATCTATACGGACGAACTCAAGTAGGATAATAGGAATAGTAGCTTCGATTAGAAACTCACTATTTTCTACGATATCTACGAATACGTAGAGCTTCCGAAAGAGGCTATTATAAAGGCTTTCCCTATTATACTCAAGGGACTAGTACTAGATTACTTCTATAATAACTAGATATCTAAGGACTCGTTCGATTATATTACTATATACCTCTATAGTTTCTTTAAAGGCCCTAGATATTAATAACGAAACCTAGATCGATAGAACGTAATTATATAGTCTTTAATAATAGAGAAACACACGGGAAAATCGACTTTTGAGATCATCTAGTTAATAATTAACGAACTACATAAACTATAATATAGCCTTATACTTACTTAAAGATAATAGAGTTTCTCTATAACAAAATTATCACTACTTATTAAGACTCCGAAGCTTGTAAATTCGCTATTTCAGACCCTCTAATAGCCCTTAGTAAGCTTCTCTATAAGCTATAGTCCTTAATTATAGCTTTGAGAAGCTTAATTCGAATAACGTGATACCTTCTTTACTAATCGACGATATCATTCAAATAACTACTCAGATAACTATTAGTTCGGAAATCGTCGATACTATACCGACTACGCGAACCCTTATAAAAATCGAGATATAGACCCCTTAAAGTCGTGCTTTATATACGGGAAACTAGACTATTAATCCTAGAAACACACAGAGAGGGAGCGATAGGACGAGAAGGCTCGATTTAGAGCTAGAAACCTATATAGGTTTAGAGCTATAGACTCCCTAGACTTTAAGAGAAGTTTATAAGGGCGTATTTATACTACGTAGCTTTAATTAAAGGGGAAAGGGGAGACGAACGGGTAATAGGAGTAGAGAGGACGAATTAAGTAGTGCTTTTAATGCTTTACTAGTAGATATAGAGGACCCTAAGGAATAGGATTCCTATTTTACCTTAGTTAAAACCCTCTTTACTATACCCGATTTATAACCTCCTAAGCTATTAAATATAGCTAGTGACCTTATAAATAACCTCATGAACTACTCCTATACCACCTATTAATAAGAGAGAACGATACTACGGAATCCGATAAACTACCTATAGAGGACACCCGAACCTTTATAGTAAGAGGTACGTCTAGGTATAGTACTAACCGCTTTTACGGAATTATAATAGATACTAGAGCCGCTAAATACTTAACCGCTAGACTGATTAATTCTAAGCTTTATAATAGATAGATGATAGTATTAAGCTCGATAGATCTACTAAAGGAGTATTAAAGTAAGTTTAGGATTAGTACGTCGTCTTCCTTAGGATCTATAATTATAGATACACTAATCGGGCTTATACGATTCTATATTATACCCTCGAAGACTCTATTTTTACTTAGCTTAGTAGATATAGACGAACTAAAGGTCTATTTTAATAACCTCCGGAATTAACTAATTACGTCTACGGGAAGCGGATACTAGTAATACGACGCTTTAGTTATTCTTTCCTCCTATAGGACACCTTACTTAAGACCTTTATATTAGAATCCTTTACCTCTAACCCTTATTTCCTTATAAACCTGAATTACGACATTATATTATCGATTTAGTTATCTATTAATCGAGAAACTACGAAACGTCCTAGAACGAGTAAGCTACGAAGTCGATAAATAAGCCCTCGAATACCTTACGAGATACTATAAGTAATACTAATTAAATAGAAATCACCTAGCTAATTTAAGTTTAACTTAAGGGATATATTAGCTTTAATTTCTTAATTATCGTCGATATTTTCTATATATTCAGGAAGCTTATACTATATATCATCGACGAAGGAATATAGTATTAAGTGGGACATAGCTATAGAGCCTTAGTACTTAATATATATAGGATGCCCTAAAATAGTACTAGATTAATACCTATTTAGGACCTCCTAATTAGATTACTATAGATACTAGGAAGTAGTTTACTAGTAAAGAGTTCATATAGCTTACGAATTCGATAGGACTAAGATTAAGATCATCCCTATAGAAGCCTACTATTTAGTCGGAATCGTCGAATAGTACTATAATATAGTTCAACGAGCCTATAAGATATTATCGCCGAAATCAATAGAATTAATAAGGACATAGTACTATAGATAGCCTTTAAAGCGATTAATGATACTATAGGACTAGATAGAATCATTCCTATACTCTTGTTTATGCGCTTTACCTCGAATAAGTGAATACGACCCTCTATTACCTTTAGTCATACAGCGATCGAATACCCTAAGAAAAGCGATAGAGGAGATAAAGAGGATATGAGCTAGTCACGAAGTATAAGAGCCCTAAATACATGTAATAGACCTCTATAGCTATATATACGAACTTCTATTGAATTCAGAAGTCTTAGTATACGCGAAGGGAATACCGGTTAACTAGGGTAGTAGGAAGGGCTATATAAACTAGTATCTATAGAGGGTGAGTCGTATACTAGCTTTACTACGAGGTAATACCTCCTTCTACTTAACCTCTATAAAGCTATTCCTATAGGGAGATAAAAGCCTTAATCTCGACGATTCTAGCCCTGAACTCGAATATAACTATAGCGATAGCTAAGGCGAAGCAAGTATAATTCCCCCTATTATCCCTCCGAAACACGGAGAGGACGACCTCGTAAAACACTACCTAAGTCACAGTATTCCTATAAGACGACGGAATCGAAGTAGAGGGGATAAGAGCGTATACTAACGAATAACGTTTAGTATAAGGACTCCTATTAAGCTAAAATCGAAGGACTCCTAGAAAAGGGTATCTTTAAGGTTACCTTATATTTAGAGGTACTAGAGGGAGTACGTATCTTTAACTCTAGGTTCATTAACGAGATCAAGAACGAGGGTACTAATAAAGAGCTTCGTAAATCGAGACTTATTTTAGGTATAATAATTAGGAGAAGTATACTATATTAACTTAATCGCGACTATTTAATATATTAGCTAGAGAATTATCCTTAGTATCGCTACTATAACGACCGAAACTATAGGCTTTACTTACGAGATATCTCATAGGTATATTTAATCGACGACTCTCCTAAATCGCGATTTCTATATAAAACTACTATAGAGCTCGCTAAATACCTTTACCTATACGACGATTTAGTCCTAAAGGTCGTAAAACTACTATACGGTATACCGGAAGCCGGAAACCACTAGTTCAAGACTTACTACTCCTACTATATTAACGAGCTTACTATAGAATAGTTAACTTATGACCTATGCCTCTTATATAGTAAGTAACTATTCGGTATATAGGCTTGTAAACTAACGATACTCTAATCGTCGGCGAACGATTTCCTAGGAATAGAGTAATTAAAGCTTAAGGAAGCTTAATTCCTAGCTAAGGAGCGGAATAGCTCACCTTTGACTATGATCTAAAGTTTAATGGAGTATTATATATACCGAAACTACTAAAACCTCCGAAAAACCACGAATATAGAAACTAAGATCACCGGAATCACCTTATATAAGAGCGCTAGTATAGTAACCTCAAGACTATATGACTAAGAACTCTACTACGACGAGTAGTAGAGGCGCTATACGTACGAACCTCACGATCAAGGAATAATATATAGCTCAACGAGCCTAGGGAGCCTATATTATGTTAGTCTATTAACCTAAAGTGTCCTACGACCTCGTAATAGCTACTTAAGCTATCGAACCTACGGAAAACGACATTATTTACTTAATAGCGCCTCTAGTAGTAAGTTGAGAATACCGCTAGGGGACTACGATTCGTAAAGCTAGATAAGGAGACCCTCTACTTAATCGTATTAACTAATTCGTCCTTTACAAATAATAGAGATTATCCTTATAAATAGGCTATGTTCTAGCCTTAGCTAATACTACTCAGAACACGAATATTATCTACTAGTTATCTACGAAGTATAGGAGAGTCACCCGAAGCGTACTAGCCTCTAAGCTATATAGTATAGTACACGCTTTAATATAGGCGCCGTAGTTAAATCGATAGTTAATAGAGCCCTAGAAATCGATCTACTACTAGTCGTCTATATAGACTCGAAATCGCTATATGAGTACCTTGTAAAGCTCGGAACTATATAGGAAAAGCGACTTATAATCGATTAATATACCTCTACTAGGTATACGAATAATAGGAGATCGTAGAGGTTAAGTGGATTAAGGGAGAATCGAATCCTATCACTCTATAACGAAATTAAAGCCACGAATACCCTCAAGACCTAATTAATACGAATACTATATAACTAGACGTAGAGGAGTAGGTTAAACGCGAATAAGGTAATATATAGAGCGGAGGAGAGTAAGAGAGGGATATATTAGTAGGAGAGTAATGTATGGAAGCGGGGATATTAATAGAAGGGTATTATATAGATATATAGTATAGTTAGAGAGCGTGGGACTAGGCCTAATTAGGAAACTAGTATATGTTCGATAAGAAACTACGTTTTTCGATATTTTTAGAGAGCTTCTAGTATTTGAATATACTTTTATAGATTATCACGTGCCGCGTTATATACGTGGCCCATCCCGTAGACTAGACCCGATTAGGCATAGTAGAGGTTCGGGAGTGTAGTTTAGTAGCTTAACCTCCTGAACTAAACTCCCTAACTTATATAATATACCACTTCACTAACGATAAACGTAACGAGTATTCCACGACTATATATAATAGTACTTAGTGTTTCTAGTAAACCGATAATAAGTTACTATACTTATATATAAGGTAGTTAAAGTTAAGGCCGGGATATTAGTGTTATATATAATAATAAGTAACGCCTTCTATATTATTTATAGTAAGTAATAGGTATTATAATTCTCTCTATAAACTAAAGATAATCTATTCTAATAAGTATAATATTAACTCTAACTAATATAAGAGTACAAATACTAGTTTCATCTTATTTAAGATCTCGAATTAGGTTTATAAAGGTCTTCCTCTCCTTATCTAGGATAGTGATATTAAATACTAGTAGGAATATTACTAGGTCTATAGTACTAAGGTAAGTTATAAGTATACCCCTAATATTAATATTCGTAAAGAGGTATACTAGTGAGTAATTAATTAGAGATAAAAAGATAACCTTAACTTTCTTTTTATTTATAGAAGAGATAATATATAGAGAGATTAGATTTTTATTAAAGAAGATAATTAAAGAATATAATAGATACTAGGGTTAATTACTATATAGCCAAGTTTATTAATATATATAGTATAGAGAGATTTAAGAGGAAATAGGAGTAAAAGACAAATAAATACTTATAGCTTTCTTTATATAAATAAGTCTCTTTTAGAAAAATAATTACAAAGTAATTATAGATAATATATTCATTTAATAAGATAATAGATATATAAGGATATATAGATACTCTAGAGCGTGAAATAGCTTAGTAATATTAAAATAAGGGGCGATATTAGAAAGTGTGAGTTAGAGTACTAATAAGGGGAAGGTAGCGACTAGTAATTAGGTTTTATAATTACCTAAGTAGTATTAACTTACTATTAGATAAGCGCTACTTTATAGTCACGTTTCTATCTATAATAAGGCTCGCGGGCTAGAGTATAATTAGACTCAAAAGCCTCTTATTTACTTACGAGGCTCTATAGAAGTACTTATAAGGCCTAGGCTTAATAAGTTTATAAATTACTTTTAACTATATTTTATTCCCTTAACTATATATTATACACTTATATATTATTTAGAGAAGAGGTATAGTAAATATCTAGTAGTTAAAAAAGCTATAATAAGTTAAATTCTAAATATATTCTATTCTATAATAATATATACTATAAATAATAAGCCTTTAAATACTCTTTATAATACCTCTATAGATAATAACTTAGTAAACTTTTAGTTATCTACTAAGGATACTTTTAATATATATAAGGTAGTAATAAAAACGAGATCCCTCTCGTTTTTTAGTTCTATATCAAATATTAAAGCTCTTCTAGCCTTATTAATATTAGGGAGAAAGTCTATTAATACTATAGAATTAGACTAAATATTAGTAAATATATTTAAAGGTCTAAACTTAGAGAATAGAGATATAATAGTTATTCTATTATTAATAGAAGCTATAGAAATTCATAATCTAAAAGTAGTAAATGGATTAATACAAATTATTATATAAATACTTACTTAACTACTTGAGCTATTTATAACTTATATAAGAGTTATATTTAAATTATCTAAATATAGAGTATATAGTAAGACTTTTCGCCTAAGTAATTATAAGTAACGAATTTTTAGATGTTTTATCTATTACTCGTCTTAATAGATTCTAGATATACTTATAGTAATTTGAAACTAGCTATAGGTCTTATTAGGGATTATTAAAACTATTAGGACTCTAAATAATATAGTACTTAACTTAAAAGACTTTTCTAAGGGCACTACTAATAAGAATACTAGTACTAAGGAGACTATATATAACGAGACTACTAATAGTAAAGAGGTAGTTAATAAGACGTCCTATAAAGATAGTAATTATTAAGATAGCCTATAATAATAGTATTAAAGTAGCTAATAATATTAAAACCTTAAGTAAGTTAGTAAACTATAAAATAATAGCTATAAGTATTAAATAAGAAAATAAGACATCTTATTAGTATATAATAATATAGGAAGGGCCTAGGAATTTCACTTACTACTATTCGAGATATAATACTTATTATTAGTTTAGATACTAGAACCTAATACTTGAGATTTTTTACGAAGCCTTCTCGTAATATTTCTTAATATACGATTTTCTCTTATCTCTAATCTTTAAATATCTCTAATATTTTAGTACCTATAATATTACTAATAAGTACTTATAGTTTAGGCGAAATCTAATATCTTATAAGAGTTACTAATTCGTTTCTATATTCCTATAAAGTTCGAGTTTCTTAGCTTATAATTCTTTAATAGTACTTAGAAGTTAATACTTAGAGGTAAATTTACTCGAGGAAGTTATAGCTATATTTATAAGCTAGTAGTTATTATTATAAGTCTAAGAGGGTTTATAAGTAATAACTAATAGATAATCTATTAAATAAAGGAGCCTATAAGGTATTACCTCATAAGAATAGTATATAGTAAGAGTAAGAGGTAGTAGATAATTAGGGTATATTTAACTAATAAGGGAAGGTTTAGGAAGTGACGCGTGGGCTATTATATGCGGTAGCCGAGTCACGTGCACCCTTCCGAGCTAGGCTCAGGGATTTGACCTAGCTCTTTAATACTCCCTATTAGAGTAGCTTAGTTATTCCGTCGGTAATTATATCTTCTATTAGAATATACTTAATACTAACCCTTCCCTTCTCTACTAGGTCACGGATAAAATAGTAGCTAATATCGATGTATTTAGATTATTTATAGAGATATAGGTTCTTTATAAGAGCGATTACCCCCTAGTTATCCCCATATATCTAGACTTTAGCTAAGTTCTTCCTAATATACTTATCTAGCCTAAGGTCCCGAAGAGTTTATATAAGCTATTAGCCTTGCTTTATATAGGCGGCTAGGGCTATATACTCTAATTCGTAGCTCGATATAGCGACGGACTTCTATTTCTTACTCGACTATAATATTAGCCCGCTATATAGTATAGTTATACTCCTAGAGACGCTCTTCTAGTTAGTCTTATTACTTACTTAATCTATATTAGAGTAGACTCTAAGATACTTATCTACTCCCTTAAGACTATATTATAGCTTTTACTTAATAGTTAATCGAAGGTACCTTATAAGAAATTTTAGGGCATATCTATAGTACCTAGCTAGTTTACTTATAAACTAACTTAGTTTCCTAATAATAAATGTAATATTAGGTCTCATAAGTACTATTATAAATATAATACTCCTAATACCTTATTAGAACTCTATAATATTAATTAGTTTATTATCTCTTATTATAGGTTAAAGGTCGTTATAGTTATTAACTAAGATAGCTTTCTTCTTATATAATTCCTAGGTGATTCCGAACTTCTCGAGGACCGTTATAAGGTATTATTCTTAGTTAAGGTAAATAGTTCATTTTAGCCTATTACGGGTAACTCTTATACTAAGGATCTTACTAATCTCCCCTAGGTTCTTAGCTTTGAACCGCTTAGATAGTTTAGTATAAAACTAATTAAGGTCCTCTTAGAGCGGAGCGGTTATATAAATATTATTAATATAAACCAGAATATTAATATTATATTCTATATATATAAAAAGACAAGGGTCTATAAGACTCTATATAAAACCCTATATAATAAGTTCCTTTTTAATTAATAGGTTCTAGTCCCTAGCTACTTACTTTAAGCTATAAAGGCTATATAAAGCTTTTAGTATATAGCCTTTCTTATATAGTAGACTAGTAGGCGAGATGAGATAGATCTCTTCCTTTAGGTATAACTCTATAAATGTATTCTTAATATTATAATATTCGTATTATAGGTCTTTAGCTATAGTAGTAATAAGAAATAGACATAGAGTATTTATTTAAATAGTTAAGGCATATATTTTAGTATAGTCTTCTCTATAGACTTAGCTAAATCCGCGGGCGATAAGTCTTACCTTATATTAGTTAATAGTCCTATTATTATTTAGTTTAATAGTATAGACTTATTTATAAGAGACGAGGTTTATGCTATTTAGGGGTAGAACTTCTTCCTATATACTATTCTCAAGTAAGCTTAGTATTTCCTTTACTTCTATAGATCTCTAGATATTAGCTTATTCGCTTTTTATTACCTCTTTCTAGTTACTAGGTATCTTAATACTATTAATTTCCTTTACTAGGAAGGTATACTCGAGTATTCTATTATAGGTACTCTCGGGGTCGCTCTCTTCGTTAAGGACTTATACGATTATTACTTAAGTTATCTTAGCTAGCCTTTCATTTGCTTCTATATTATCTTCTTAGTAACGCTTTAAGCTCGACTAAGTAAAGTACTAAGGGGTAGTTATATTCGGTAGCGCTTCTATTAGTAATAATACTAAAGGGTCTATAATAAGGTCTAGTATTACACTAGTGTCTAGCGCTCGACGTCTAGTATCTAGTATCTAGCGCTTAGTACCTAGTGTCTAAGTATCTAGTACCCGAGTATCTAGTACCCGAGTATCTAGTACTCGAGTATCTAGCACCCGAGTATCTAGCACCCGAGTATCTAGTATCTAGGCATCTAGTGCCCGAGTATCTAGTATCTAGGCATCTAGTACCCGAGTATCTAGCGCCCGAGTATTTGGTATCTAGGTATCTAGTGCCCGGGTATCTAGTACCTAAGTATCTAGTATCTCGCCTTAAGTTAGTTTAGTATTACCTCTATCCTTAATATCCTTCTCTATATAGACAAGGATATTCACTAGTAGTTTAAAGAATAGTATTACTACTTATAGAGTTACTTTTAAGGTTAGCTCTTCTAGTAAGTGATCCTTTCTCGGTTATCCTTTAGCTTTTCGATTAGGGACTATATTTAGTGTCCCTTATAGTCTAGCTTTCACGCGTAGCTATAGATTCATTATTCCTCCCTTAACTAATTCATTAACTTAGATAATACTCCTTAGAATCGTATATCTATACTCTAGTGAGTATACTCTAAAGTACTTAGTAGTATTACTACTATAACCTATAAAGACACTTATTCTACTAGGGTTAACTAGTTTATTATATCTCTAGTCTACTAGGATAACTTTTCTATTCTTATAATAGTAGTATTTACTCCCCTAGACTTAGATATAGTTAATTAATAGGACTTCTCTCGTAAATACAAACTCTAGGTATATCTTCTTACTAGTAATAATAGGACTAGTAGTAGTCTAATTCCGTATATAAGTATTAGCCTATAAAGCTTTATCCTAGAACTTAAGTAGTAATTATACCTCTTCGAGTATTACTCTTATATCTATATTAGCTATTTAGATATTACATTTAGCTAGGCTATTCTAGTAAGATAATATAATAGTTATAGATTCGTGTCGTACTCCTTCTTTAACTTTCTATCCTTAGATAAGCTTTAGTAATTTAGGGGTATTATCTAAGCACGCTACTTTAATTTATATATTAACTTATCTTTCTACTCTAACTTTCTATATTTATAGTTCCTTAATTACTTCGTCTTTGTATTTTACTAGAATAGTCTATTCCTAGCGCGAAGCGTTATTAATAATAAGGAGGAAGTATCTATTTTTACGAAGTATTTCAGGGAATAGTCCTATAATATCGAACTAAATTAATAATAGAATAGCTATCTTCTAGGGGCTAATTATCTTTAGGATTCTGTTTCTTATTTTAGTTAAAGTATAGACTTCATATATCTTAATATCCTTTAGTACCCTAATACGCTTTTTAAGTATTATTACTTTATATAAGTTACGGATTTTATTAGGGCTAAGATATACGAATCATTAATAGAAAAGAAGGTATTTGTCCTTCTTAGTTTATATTAATAGTTAGTTCCTTAAGTTATCCTTAGGTAGCTTTTTAATAACCTTAGAATTACTCTTCTTAATTTTCTATATTAAGCTCAGAGGATTAGTTAAGGTATTAGATATATAAGCCTTTTCTACTTAGCCTTTAGCTATATATATCACGATATAGAGACCGCTTTATATTATAGCTTTAATAATTATTACTTTTCTGAGCTTAAAGTATAATTTCTTTATATTAAATAATTTATATAACCCCTTTTTATATAATTAATAAGTAGAGAGAAGATTAATACCTAGACTAGGAATAAAGAGGATATTAGATAATAGGGTCTATAAACCATTACTATATTTAAGAACTACTATACCCTTATAGTACGAGTAAATTACTCCCTTACTAACCTGAATCTTTCGATATCTAATTAGAGTTAGGAATCTAAAGAGGTCGAGTTAGTTAGACATATATAATAATATAGTAGTGTCTCTTATCTATAGAGATAAAAGGGCCTTACTAATATCTTCTTTAGATAAGTAGTATTCTTTAACTTCTAAATCGGTCTCAATATTAGAATTAGGATCTTATATAGTTAATTCGTCCGAATTACTTATATTAGCTATAAAACTAATAGTCTTCTTATTACGGGATTTAGAGGAAGGAGTTAAGGTAGTCTATATCGACGACTTCTTCTTTGATATACTATTATTACTCTTCTCTCTCTTATATTACTAGAGGAGTTTCTTAGTAAGAGGAAGGTTAGGGTAATTACGAGCTATATATTCTTTATTATAGATATAGTAATCGAATTTCTAAGACTCTCCTAAGTTAGAGTAGGGGTAATATTAATAGCGGGAGTAAGACGAGTTATCTCGTCGAGGGTTAGAGTTATTACGGTGAGTTAATTAAGGGCTATTATAGTACTATAGGGGGCTATAAGTCTAGCTTTTGAATACGGTGTGAGCTTTCTTAAGTTCTCGATACTCTACTTCGACTTCCCTAAGGATATAGATCTTTTCTTTAACTATATAAGACTAGTTAACTTAGAAGTTATCCTTAGTAGCCTAGTAGATTTCCGGGAGTTTCCTAGTAAGGAAGAGGAGTAACGCCGAGTCTAGGAAGGTAGCCTTTATTAACTTGTTTACTAAGACTAGCTTATAATAGTATTCTTTTAGCTTAGTCTATAATACATTAATCCTAGTATTCTTATTAAATAAGAAGTCCTAAAGCTTCTTGAGGTAATAGTTTACTATAGACTCATTCGTCTTCTCGTACTTTAGCCTTAGCTAGGTCTAGACGTTTTTAGTTATTTCGTATTCCTTTATAAGGGGTTCGTCGTCTTCTCTAAGTCTATTATTAAATATTAGTAGTATAGTAGCCTAATCCTTTATATACTTCGTTTATTTCTCGCTATTAAACACTCCCTCGAGTTACTCGAACTTCGTACTTAGCTTAGAGATATTATTATCTTATAGTATATTAACTCCGCTTAATAATAGTATTCTTATAGCTCCCTTTATATTACTAATCTAAGCGTATTCCTCGACTATAATCTCGATAGTATACTAAATATCTTTTAATTAATACTATAGCTTAGCCTTATAGAACTAGCTCTCGTGGTTCTCCCTTACTAAGATTAGTAGCTTCATATATGTTTTATAATCGTCTATTATAGGGTTTTCGGAGGTAAGGAGGTCGATTTGAGGTATTTAGAGTAGTAGGTATTCGATTATCGTCGTACGACGCTCGAATAAGGTTATTATTAAAAAATTTATGTACTAATAACTAAATATAGCTTTTAGTATTCGAATCCTATAGCTAGGGCTATTCGTATTAGTTACTCGACTAGTAATTAGTACTCGACTAGTAATTAGGTACTCGACTAGTAATTAGGTGCTCGACTAGTAATTAGGTGCTTGACTAGTACTATATACGACTAGTACTTTTAATAACGCGACTAGTTAGAGTTAAGGTCTAATTCCCTTCTTACTTTCGTAGTCCGGGCTCATAACCTATTAAACAAAGGAGCCTATAGGGTATTACCTCATAGGAATAGTGTATAGTAGGAGTAAGAGGTGGTAGATAATTAGGGTATATTTAACTAACGAGGGAAGGTTCAGGAAGTAACGCGTGGGCCATTACATGCGGTAGCCGAGTCATGTGTACCCTTCCGAGCTAGGCTCAGGGATTCGACCTAGCTCTTTAATATAATCTAGTAATACTAAGCCGGACTTATTTATAGTAAATATTTATAAAAATAATAAGTTTATTTATATACTTTTAAGTATCTTACTAGATTATAATCCCTTATAATAGATTCTTAGCTTAGGTATAAATATATAATACTATATATATAGAATTATAATTATATACCCTTTCTAAATTATATTAGAATACTATTTATATCTTTAATTTCTACTTATAAGTGAAGTAATATACTAGAAGTCGATAATCTTATCCGGGAATAATATATACTAAGGTATTCCTGCCTTTAAGTACTATTAATAGCTTTTAGTATAAAGCTATAATTACTTAATATAATACACATTCTGTCCTAGGGTAGGCTTAGGTTCCTTCGGTTCTATATCTCCTAATCTATCTCGACTCTTTACTCCTTTACTAGCTCGCGACGTCCCACTTATATATATATTTATCTATTTACGTAATACATAGCCTCATATAAGTATACTAGAAGTTAGACTCGTAGTACTATACCTATAAACGGGCGCTATATAGGTTACTGTTATCCCGCGTTAGTATTACTATTTATTAAGTAGTTAAAGGGAGTAAATAAATTAGTATAGATATTAATAATATTAGTAGTATTAAGTAGCTCTGTCGTGAGTATTACTTAGTAGTTTTAGTTAAGCGTATTAGATACTATACTTAATAGAGTTAGTATTATAGATTTTGAAACCAAGTAAATAGATAAGTAAGATATTTGTAAAAGGCTACTTCTATATTATCTAACTTTAACTATACTAAAATATAAGTTAGTATAGAATTAGAAGAAGATAAATAGCTTAACCTCGCCTTATAGTATACTCTAATACTCTTATAAGCTTAATGAACCCCGCTATAACTACTAAGAGGTTTTCTATATTTAATATAACCTAAATTATAATTCCTCTTCTATTATAGTATTCTTTAATATAGATAGTCATGATATTAAGACTATTATCCGAAGTAGTAGAGAGGAACGTGAGATTACACGTAATCTCTTTCTTCTATATAATATTTAGCTAGCGGGCTAGGAGCTCGTTTAGCTATTAGAGGTTACTAATAGATTACTATAGTTATATGCGGGTGATCTGGCTTCCCTATAGTGTTTCTATGTTTGTCCTTCTTCTTCTTCATAGGCCGGCCAAGTACGGTCTAGCTATATAAAGGGTAGCCGGCAATGATCACCTGAGAATTCATTTAATTAGGAGTCTTCGGAAGGTCGGTGGGATTACAAAGCAAACGATGTTTCTGGGCCACTAGTCTCGTTAGGTGGCCGCACCTCAGGAGCAGCTACAGCTTAGTAAATGATTACATAACTGAAATTACGTCGTCACTAGTCGTATTACCCAAGTGCCTTCGTACTTCTTAGCTTGCTAAGAGAAGAAGGTTACTAAAAAAAAGCTTCCGACAAACTTTTGCAGGCCGAAAAATTCCCGCTAGTTCGAATAAGGCTACCGTATTTTTTTTACAGAACGTGAGTATATCTCATACCTTGCATATTATTCCCGATGACGTCCTCTGGTATGAATGGCTCCTCCTCCTCCACCGCTCCTTATGCCTCCTATGTCTCAAGCATCTAGCTCCCAAAAGCTGCCTGATCCAGATAGTACTGAGTGGCACCTTACAAATGAGCAGAGGTTAATTGCAATTAACATTCGGAGGGAGAGGGAGAGGGATCTAGAACAGACGCAGCAGATTCCAAATTAGTAGAGGGTAGAACTAGAACTCCAAAGAGGCCAGGGTGACGTGTTAAATTATAAGGAGGGGATTCGAGAGCTAGACCGTCAAGCATGCCAGCGTTGGCTTGATGATGCTGCTCGGCGGCAAACAGAGAAGCTAGCTGCGGTTGAGCTCCGGAGGGGTAAACTTCAAGGGGAAAAATTTGAGAGGGAGAAGATTCGAGAGCGAGACCGATAGTGTTTGCTTGATGATAATACTGCTAAGCGCTTTGAGGTGCGACGTGTAAAAGCGCAACTGGAAGCTGAGCGTGGAGAGAGGTCGAGACTTAATAGTCTTGCCCTTGTTTAGCAGACTCATATCTCCGTTCCCAAGTAATATCCTTATATCAACATTTGCACTTTTCTCTATGAGCACCAAGATGGCAAGTGGATAAGGTCTGCAGTGTCTGAAATAAGACGCACCTCGACCGTTATTCTTGATGAGAGTAGGAAAAAAGAGCTACTGAAAGATATCAGGGACTTGATAGTACTGGCATGTATGCAGCCTGTATTGAGTAGCCGCGCGAGAGAGATATTGGTCATCCATGTTGTTATTTGAAAAGGGGAACAATCAGGTCACCCTCCTTGGGTGCTAAGGGATCAGCCATAGGGCAAAGACTTGGAATAGCTACAACACGCAATTGTTCCGAAGCGTACGAGGGACGAGATGGCGTTGGGGTATTGAGAAGAGGAGCTTCTCAAAGTGGTGGTGCAGGAACATGTGTCCGAGGAGGTCTATAAATAGTGCAAGTAAGGAGGGAGGTCGGTTGGATGGTAACCTTTCCACTATATATTCTGCACCACTTGACGGCACCTAGATTCGAAGTCTCACTCACGACCTCTCTCTCAAGTTGCTTTCAGCGGATTGACCAGGAAAGCCTCTCATTCTAGCAAGCTAATGCAAAGCTCCAGCTAGAGACCATCGCATTGCAATGCTTACCTCACGAACAGAGAGCGTTCGTCCATATTTGCCATTGCAAATTGCTTTCCACGGCGTGATGTTCACCGGACGCTGTGCTAAAGAGGGCAGTTTCTAAGTGAAAGAGGTAAGCGAAGTTATGTGCTCACAGATCTGTTCCTACGTTTAGAATGTTCTTAACCAAACTCAATCTCCCCAAAATTGTGGCATTCCCGACCGCGGAAGCTGTTATTGTGAGGTTGTTTGTGCGGAGGGGGTTGATCTATTGATTTTATATACCATTGTCGACACATGAAGATCAGCCAGGGACCCAAAAACACTTACATTGCCCAGTACGGAGAACAGCATTGGCAGCACGAAGAGGTCCTGTGTATGAGACCCGAGGTCAACCCTGTTGTTGTTAGGTAAAATAAGGGAGTGCTTTACTATTATAGCACTAATAATCGAGAAATAGAGTGAGTGTAAAAGCTTGATTATCTTAGATCTTGTACTAAGGGAGAGGCTCTCCTTAAATAAGCTAATAAGGATAAAATATATTAGCTAGATAAAGGAGATAAAGGGAACCTTATAATTTCAATACACCCAAGCGTCCCCAGTATTACTTAAATAATCGAGCCCCTTTTATTGCTCTAACACCGACTTTACCCTGGCTTTGGTGTTCCAAAATATTGATTAATAATTTTTGATTTGTAAGGCTTTTTCGGGTTTGGGCCTAGTAACTAATATGATTTCTAATATAGATTTCTAATAAGTAGTAAATACGAGTTATATAAGTCATATTCCTACTGAGTCATATGCTTACTAAGTCATATGCTTACTAAGTCATATGCCCACTGAGTCATATGCCCACTGAGTCATATGCCCACTGAGTCATATGCTTACTAAGCCATATGCCTATTGGGCACTCTGTAGATGTATACATAGAGCCCTTAGAGGACTCCTAAAGTACTCCTTGAGCTTCTCAATTCAAAATCACATGATTATCACATGACTTACTCGCTCTGTGAGGGGTTAGCGTGGCCCTAAGCGAAGCGCTAGGCTTGGAAATCAAGTCCTCTGGACCCTACTTCTCCTCCAGCCAAATCAATCGACCGGGTATCAGCTCTGCATTTTTCACACAAAGTCACTATCATCCTTTGCTTATTGGCTGCAAAACGACAGCCAGTTTGAGTTTTTGACAGTGGTATTGGAATTCAATGGCAATCATGCGTTCGCATGCTCCTGACTCTCACAAGTACACTCCACTTTCGGCGGTACGTCCTTGTTGTTACCAGTAAACAGATCGTTGTCAGCATCCGCAACCGCAGAATACTCCATCCACTGGCAGGCCTTAGTCCCAACATCCTCGCCGTAGACAGCCTTGATCCAGGCCACGAAACCATCCGTTCCAGCACTCACGCCAGACGTGGTCCAAATGCTATCACTGGATTGCACCCAGCGGGCATGCGCAACCCAGTACGTTGCTGCCGAAGCGGGGTTGGATGTTACCGAAGCCTATTTCCCAGTGTCAGGTCAGAGAGCTTGCATTCACATTCACATGAGAGGCCATACCCAAGCCTGCTTATTCGTCGTAGCACGCAACCCACACAGTGCTCCCGCCCTCGCGGCAATGTCCGCCCCCGTACAAACTGTAATCAGATACCTTAACTTGGGAACCATTTGGCTCACCCAGGCCACCGTATCGTCGCTCACATTGCTGCTTCCCACCCCACCTGGGATCAACAGTACCTCCAGATCCTCCGGCGCATCGTAAATGGTGTACTGCGGGGTGATACTCTGCGCTAGCACGGCTCCAACGTCACCTGCTTGCGCGGGGCTGACGGGCTCGAGAGCCTGGGTTGTGGTGATGATGGACAGCGTGATATTGGGGACGTAAGGCACACCAATCCATTCGAATTCTTTTCGCGATATGACGTTGAGGGCTTCGAGGGGCCCGAAGACGTCGAGGACTTCGAACCCGGGATAGAGCAGGAGGCCAAATTTGTGGGGCATAGGCTGTGCAGACATCTTTCGAGCGACTGGAGGGTTCTTGGGGTATTGGCTTGGAGTTAGAGGCCAATGCAATCTTTAAGAGAGCGACAGGTCTGTGGCTTGGCAAATGGGTGAGTGCGTCCATTACTTTGTGCTCTGATTTTCCTCGGTCCTGCAAGTCGGTCTTGCACAGTGATGCCGACTTTTGGATGGCGTTCAGCGGTGTGGGATGACAGCTACGAGTACGGAGTAAGGTTAAACTTGGCCAATTGCTCCACCCGAAGTGTCGACGTGCTCTCAGCTCGATGTCGAATGCACACTCGATCGATGCCCTGGCCAAACAATCGTCGCAACATTTCTCGACAAAAACATCAAGACTCGAAAGCTGACCGCTTAGCGTTCCGTTCCGTAGTTCCGTCCATCGCTAATGCAGCCCTGCATCCTGTGATCCTTCAGCTTCACGCGGGGTCTTCAGCTTGATTCCCGACCGGGCGAAGAAGCATTCAGCTGACTGCCGGAGCACATTGGCTTTGCGCTAGCTCTGCCAAATCAAATAGCTTTAAAACGGATTCTTTGGGGAAGAGTACAGTAGCTGCAGATGCGAAATTAAATTGAATGTCACAGACTCACAGCAGCTTCAGCCCATGTCACTCGTATCTTTTCATTCGGCAAACACCTGGTAACAGCTGGAAAGGCGTCAGCAAATGTAGCTGATTCATTCCGTTGCTGCAGAGACACAGAAGCTGAGTTGTCAGCGGTCTATAAACTAGTAACGAATCCGTCGGACACTTTCCATCAAGAACCAAAACAACTACTATACGAACAATGGCTTCAGCATTTCAGCCCCTCATCCATCCCACCTCCTACCGTGAGCGGAGGAATATCCGCGAGCTCGAGAAGGCCTATCAGGCAGGCAACAAGAAGCCACTTTCTGACCTTCTCCGAGCTTGGAAAGCCATCCAAGAACTCGATGCCAAGGAGCTCAACTCCTTCTTCGTCATCGCTGGCTACCACGGCGAGCCGTTCCGGGGCGCCGGCTGGGGCAATCCTCAGTGGTGGGGAGGGTACTGCAATCATGGCAACGTTCTCTTCCCCACCTGGCACCGAGCGTACCTGTGGCGTCTTGAGAACGCTCTCCGCAGCATCAAAGGTTGCGAGCACGTCGCATTGCCGTATTGGGATGAGACGGATCAGGATACGGCGGAAAACGGCTTGCCAGCCGTGTTCACCTCTCAAACGTTCGTGCTCGATACCGGTGAGGCTATCAAGAACCCGCTGTACAGCTACAAGTTTCAACAGCCGGTGTGGGATAATCTTTCCTTCCCGCCTATCATCTCAGACGGCGACAATTTGAATATCGAGAACGCCAATCCGAACTACTACAAATACCCTGGCTACGAGACAGTCCGCTACCCCTTCTCTGGTCTGACGAGCGAGTCCCAGAAGGAGCAGGCCAAAATCGATGCCTACAACGCTAGCATCAAGAACCTATCGCCGGCAGACATCACCAAAGCTCTCAACGAGAACATCCAATACTGGCTCGTCGATCCACAACACGGGACCCGCCAAAAGTACGAGCAGTGTCTCAAAGCCCCAAACTACACCGTCTTTAGCAACACCACATCTGCCATGGAATGGAACGAGCGCAACCTCAACGTAAGGAGCTGGGGGGAGTCGCCGGTACCAACGAAGACCTCGCCAGAAGCCATCGTTCCCCTCGAGAGCCCGCACAACGACATGCATCTCGCAGTTGGAGGCTTCAATTATCCAGGTCTCGGGGATGCGAATACCAGCGATGCGAAGTTCGCTCTAGCCAACGGTGACATGGGGGAGAATGAGACGGCGAGCTTTGATCCCATCTTCTTCTTCCATCACTGCTTCATCGACAAGGTGTTCTGGGATTGGCAGAAGGCTAAAAATGCCACAAAGCATTTTGACATCATTGCAGACTGTACGTAAGCCCAGAGTGACGCACTCATGGTTCGCAACTCATCTTATTGGTCGTCGGACTGTCGTAGTGGAAATGCTACTTATGCAGCGATTCAGGATGGTTTCAGGCTCGTTCTGGATGAAGTGACCATGAGTTATGCATCTCGCCTCTTCGCAACCCAGTACATTCTTTTGGACTTGCACTGACATTGTACCTCGACCTTCAGATCCGGGCACCAACTCGGTTGACGCCCAGGGCCCAACGCCAGGCGTTGCCGGTGGAACCTGGCTGTCGATGACGAGTGCGCTTGATCCATTTAAGAAGGGCGATAAGCCGAACGGCCCAGCCATGACCTCGAAGGTGAGTTCTACAACATTGACTCTCGCGCACTTGCCCTCAGCCTAACTCCCGTTCGCAGGATGTCATCGACATCGAAAGCCAACTCGGCTACACCTACATTGACACGGCACCCCCACTCCGCGGTGCGCCCATCGCCCCTCCCCAGGATGTAACGCACTACGCAATGGTGCACGGCATCAATCGCGGTGCTATCGGCGGTTCTTTCCTAGTGGCCACGTTCAAGGAGGACAAAGGCGGTAAGCGCTCGCTGCTCGGCTACGAGTCTATCCTCAGTCGTTGGCACACGTCTGGCTGTGCGAACTGCCAGAACAATCAGCAGGTCAAGACATTTGTACCGCTCCATGGCGTTTTGGATGAGGATCTTAAGGAGGGCAGCGGAGTGAAGATTGTACCGGTTATTATGCCGAGGTTGAACTCGAAGGGGAATATGCTGGTGGGTGGAGCGGAGACTCCGACGGCTAAGCTGGGCATTATTAAGACCGCGGCGGCTTAGTGAGATTGAAGGGGAACTTTGAAGGAATGGGGACAGTCTGGCTGCGGCGCAATGTAACGTAAATTTTGTGAATTCAATGAAAATTAAGGTTATAAAGAGGTGCAATTCAGCCAGTACTCACTGGCTTTTCTGCCGGTCTTATAGTATAATTTGCACTAAAAGCTGGAAGTTAGGGTCATCTTATCTAGGCAATTCAGGAAGCGTTATTCTAATAGTTATAATTACTCGCTATATTAAGCTGTAACGGGTCGAGACCCGATTAATATACTTGGCTAGAAGCCTTCGCTCAAGTCACATAATCTCGGACATGTCCGGGCTTATATAACATGCCTCCTTTAGTTAATAGAGTAAATATATATTACTTAGGGAACTCGGATACCGTAAAGAATATAGTTCTTATCCTCGCTTCCCTTTCTCTTTTCTTTTCTCCTTAGAGAATTCTATTTAGTTAATTAAAATACTAGTCTTCTTTATATAAAGGCTTAGTTTATAATATTAGAATTATCTCTCTCTTATCTTTATTAACTAGAGATTATATATATATAAAGCTAGAAGTAAAGAGAGCCTGAACTTATATATAGATAACGAAGCTTAGAGTAAATAAAGCTAGAAGTAGACCTTAGTTAAAACTACTTATAAAGCTAATATATTAGTAAGACTTTAGAGTATATAAAAGCTAGAAGTAAGGAGAGCTTAAACTTATATATAGAAGCTAGAGTACTAGTATACTAGTTAATATTAGAGGTCGTGAGTTTTTCCTATACTAGGCTTAAAAAGAGAAACTTACTAGACTCCTTTATTATATAAAGATATAAGAGTAGAACTCCTAGTAGTTAGTTAGATAAATAGATAATTATATAAAGCTAAGATAATAAATAAAGTACCTTAGTAGCTATAAGAGGCCTTTATAATATAGTCCTAATAGCTATTAGAGCTAGTAGTATAATAAGTAAACTTAATAGTAAACCTAGCCACGTGAATTAATTTAATTAATAAATATCTAATAACTCTAAACTTCTCTTAAATATAGACGCCCCCTCTACTTTATATACCTTAACTCTATATACTTGCTTAGTTCCTTACTATAACATAACTAAAGGCTTACTTCTTAAACCCTAATAAGTTTAATAAGGATAACTTAGCTTATTACTCCTAGTTTAAGGGACTCTTAAGGTCGAAGCTAGAAATTAATAATAAAGTAATTAATAGAGAAAGAGAGAAAGTCTAGTATAGATTTAGATACTTATTTAGAGAAGTAATAAGTAAGATATACTCTTAGTTAGGATATATATAAAAGGAAAGAGAGTTTATAGTTAAAGAGTTATTTAAATAAATAGACTTAGCTTTTTAGGACTTAAGGAAATAGTAGAAGGCCTTAGGAGAATTAAACTAAGTCTAGTAGAAGCCGACTACTTTAGGCGAGTTCTTGAGTGATTTTAATTACTTAATCTTAGAAATAGAGAAATAAGGCTAGTAAGATAAGATTAAGAAAGGGTACTTTAAGGCTATTATCTCGACTAAGCTTATAAAAGGAATAATAGAGGTAAAGGAAGAAGAGTTATACGAGTAATATTACTCTTAGTTATAAATAATTAATAATTAACTAGTTAAAGTTAAGAGTATAAAGGCTTATTATTTGAACTAGTTAAATAAGAGACTTAAAAGACCTTTCTCTAATTTAACCTCGCTTATCTAGCTAATAGAATAAGAACTTATACTAAGTAACTTATAGTAATAATTAAAGAATACTCTTAATTAGGCCTCTTATAACGAAATTAATTAATAAAAGAAAGAGAAACTCTATTTGTAATATAATTAAGATAACTATTTTATATATAACTATTAAGTAAAGCTATACTCGAGTACTTTCCCTAAAACTAGTAAATAAAGGAAAAAGAAAGAAGAAGAATAATTAAAGATAAAAGTAAAGGATATAAAGGTATTAAGAGTAACCTTAAAGAAAGTAAGGATAACTTAAATAAGAGATAATAATATTTGAAATAAGAGCTAGAGTAAGAATAAAGAGAACTTAAGTTTATTTAATTTAGGAAAAGACTAGCTTCTAATAAAAGTTACTATTAGAAGTATATAGAAGTAGAGTTAGATTAGAAAGCTTAGAAGTAATTTTGAAAGAATATAATTAAGCTCTCTTTTCTTATATTAATAATAGTTAATAAAGAGTATTTTATATAAACTCTTATTAATACTAAATATATATCCTATAGAATAATTAATTCTCGCTTTATTAGTTAATATAAGCTCTAGTATATTAAATATTTAGATTAGATAAATTAATACTTATTAATCTAATCTAATTAAAGGATTTTTCTATTAATTATATTCTAATTATAATCTAATTAGATTAATTAATTATTGTTAGTATGGTTTCCCGGAGGTCATGTGATCTATGTCACATGACCTCACTTCCTATATATAGGAAATAGGATATAGGACATAGGACATACGGGAAATAGGACATACTAGACACTAGTACTAATTAGGCTTAGTGTATTTAGGGATCGCATATTAGAACCTTAATACTATAATCCCTACTTATAGAATAACTACTTCACTAACCTATATGTCGTATATAAACCGCATTAGGCACACAGAAGTGTGGATTCACATTTTTGCGATATGGTAGTAATACTAGTTCGTGCTTAGTGCACCTCAAGTAGACACAAGCCCGTACCGCGAGACTAGTGATCGGGTGGGCGATAATGAGTATGCAAAAAGCGGCTGTGCGCGACCTGAACATCACGTAGGCTTTGCGAGCAAATAACATATAATAGTATTTACTGAGTCATATAAATAGCTAGCATGTGGCGCGAAGGTTATACTATAGGCCTATACGAGTCTAAGGTTCGTTAGGATACGTTATAGGTGTTTATTAGATACGTATAGTATAGTTATACGTATCTAGGGGGTGTGTCGTATATAAACCGCATTAGGCACATTGAAGTGTGGATTCACATTTTTGCGACATGAGATCGTATTCATGATACCACGTATCCTTTTCAGTTAGACGAGCTTTAGAAACGATATTCACATGGAAGCCTTCGACTACTGCTACGTCGTGGAGGATTAGATCTTGAGTGCGGGGTCCCTTATCGCTATTAACGATATTTCTGATTATTCGGGTACCTCTCCCTGTGATCGGAATAACAGTCGTCCCTGCTTCCACGAAATCGTCGATCTTTGCCTTGATAAAGGTCCTAGAATCGATTAATTCCTTGCTATTAACTAGGTGTATAGTACCGTAGTTATCTAGCAAAGTGCTCTATAATAGTGGGTGTCTTGAAAAATCGAGCGTTGCGTATATACCTTGTCTAGGCTCTTAGATCATAAGTATAGGATCCACTAGAGCGGCATTGAAATTTCCTGGATATCCGATACTCCCGGAGTTCGATTCCTTAGGCTCCCTTTTAGTACTAGCACTAGAGGATAGCTTAACCCTACTCTCCCTGAATTATTGAGTTTTAGGCTATACTTTTACTCGAGCTTTGGCCTAAGCCCCTTCTAGCGCTTAGTTATTAGTGTTTCTCGAAGTTTTCCGAGCTAATCATCTATGGGTTTGAACCTAAGCGCTCTTTAGCTAGATCCTGTGATCGTAATCTCTACTATAGCGTAGTTAACTAGCTCCTACTTATGTAATTTCTTCGACGAGCCCTTATAAGGGTACTTAAAGCGCTTGTCCTTATCTAAATAAGGTTTATCGTCTAAGCTAGAGGATTAGCCTCCGAGCGTTATATAGATTCTAGGAGTACTAGTTTACTTAGTACTCTAATTCTCTAAGATAATTCGATTAAACACTTAGTTATACTACTCGAGCGTAAGGATTAGTATCCCTAGCTCGTCCTTCCTATATAGATCGCTAAGCTATTCCGTTACCTAAAGCGCTATAAGGAATTCGATTATAGCTAGAGTCCCCTCGATATCTGTGATCTTAAGGGCTTTAGCACGGTTAAGTGCCTTCTCCTAGTCTATAAACTAGTGCTTTAGACTAATTCCTCCTTTACTTACTTATAGTAGAACTCCTTAATATACTCTATGTACTAAAGTGATCTAAGCTATATCTATAGAACCGTATTTTATAGCTAGTACCTTAATAATCTCGCGAATAGAGCTCTATTTACTCGGTTTAAGCCCTAAGGTAGAGTTCATGAGGATCTTAGTATTAATTATTTAATAGAGCTATTATCTAATTACTCGATAGTGTGATTACTTATTCGTCTAGTTAGTTTTCTTTACCTCATAGTCCCTAAGGCTCACTAAATAGTATTCTCGAACATCGACGAACGTTATAGGCTCTAGAGATAAGGGCTTTAGTCCCTTCTCCTCTAGAGATCGAGTATCCTTATCCTAGTTCTCGATTTCGATCTAATACCTTATATAGCGATCTTTAGTTACTCTAAGGATTAGATTATCTACTATAGTAAGAGGTTCTAGGGGAGAGTTATCTAGCTTAATCACATAGTCGACGAATGGGTTAATCTCTTCCTAGATACCCTTATTTCTAGCTATACCACGGAGAGCGTCGAACTAGTCCACCTAGGAGGCTCGGTCCTTAAGAACAACGATCTTTACTATAGCTTCTATTATACTTGCTTTAAGGTTAGGATTATTAAGGTTAAGTTCTAGTGATCTATAGAAACTCTAGTGTAGAGCGAAGTATGTAATTTTCGAAGGAATTAATAAAATGAGCTCTTAAATATACTCTACGGCGTACTAAAGGGAAGCTTATTAGTGCGAGGCCGGGCTCATAACTAATACACGTAAAGATCATAGAGTAGAGAGTAGTATTTCTCATAGAAAAGAGTTAATTTAAAGCTAGCTAGAAAAGAGCTATAGTGAAGCGTGAGATCCTCAGGAATATGTCCCTTAGATCTTAACTAAGCGAACCGATCACACTAGACTATATATAGAGATCACATGCCTATAGCTATATAATACTATATAATTAGTATTTCACGACTACGTGATAATACTACGTGTTACTAGTGAACTAATACTAATTAGTCTATATTTAGATTAGAGAATCTAATAGGGTTTATTTATTAGTACTTATAAATTAAAAGAAAGTCCTACTATTAGTAAAGTATTTAGTAGCCTAAAATAGTAATATTTACTCTTAGTTAAAGAGGGGAACTAATATTAACTCTAGTAAAGTATTTAGTAGCCTAAGGAAAAGAGATTAGTTCTTACTAATTAGAAAGCGGTTAGCCCTTTAATTATTTAACTAAATTATCTAGTTTAACTATCCTTTAGAACTAACTTCGTTTAGTACTAAGACTACTTTCTTAGTAATTAACTTTCTACTTATATACTACTATAGACCCTCCTCTAAAACTATATACCCCTAAAGCCCTATAAGCCTACTCCTACTTTAATTTTACTATTGAGTTAAGCCCCTCAAGCTTTAGAACTATCCGGAGAACTTAATATTTCGCTCCCTAAATTACTTATTATAGACGAAATTTTTGCGACTAAGATATTTACGAACTACTAATACCTTTCTATAAACCTACTATAAACCACCTCACCTTTGAACTATTCCCTTATTAAAACTATATATATTCTAAAGGGTTAATATAGATAAAGACAAGTGGAAGGAGAAGATTAAGAAATAAGAGAATAGGATTAACCTAGTAACTATAATAAAGGAGGATCTTTAGGAGTATCTAGATACTAAGTTATACTAGTACTCTATAGATAGAACTATAGATAATAACCTATAGGATCTATTTAAGGATAACTTTAAAAGCTTTAACCTTCTAGCCTTTAATTAATATAACCGCACCGAATTATAGTACCTTTAATCCTATCTTTGGTATAGTAGTATTTCTATTAACTAAAATATAAACCGCCTTACTATAGCCTAATCCTTACTTAATATTATTAATAAGGAGATAAAGTATATATAGAATAAAGACGATATTATATAATTTGGTCTAATAAGAGTAGATCTTAAGAATAGGCTTATTACTTTAGTTTTCGTAACTTTAGAAGGAGCTAGACGCTCTAATATACCGAATATTTAGTTACTACCTCTATTACCTTAACCTTAACCTTAACCTCTACTACTACTACTAGAATAAGGTATATAGAATATCGACTAACCTCCTCTACTACTACTACTACTATTACTATTTAACCTAGGAGCTCCTTAGGTAATCCTAGCTATAAAGCTTATTAGAGAAGTAGCTAGAATCTATACTAAAGATTAGAAGTATAATAGAACTAATAGTAGTTTTAACTATAAACTCACTATCTTCCTTAATATCTATTAATATATAAACCTCCTATAAGATACACTTATAAGAGCTTTCCCTACTATACTAAAAGGCCTAGTATAAGACTTCTTTTATAATAATAGCTTATCTTAATAAACCTACGAAGTAGCTTATATAAATATTCGTAACTTCTTCAAAGGTCTTAAATATTAATAACGAAACCTAGATAAATGAAATATTATTAACTTGATTTCTATAATAACTAAATACCCTAAAAAGTCGATATTTAAGGTTATTTAGATTCTAATTAATGAGCTATATTAATTATAGTTCAGACTTATAACTACCCTATAAAGTACTAAATTCCTATATAATAAGATTATTACTACTTACTAAGGCTCTCTAGTATACTAATATATAGTTTTAGACTCTCTTATAAATCTTAGCTAGCTTATCTATAAGCTATAGTCCTCTATTACTATATATGAGAAGGAGTAATAATAGATTAATAGCGAATCTACCTTTTTTACTAATTAATAATTCTATTTAAATAACTATTAGTTTAGAAACCGTCGAAACAACTATAGTTATAGTTATAGAAGCAGAGATCGTAACGACTATAGAAATCGTAATAACTATAGAAATTATAACAACTACTATAATAACTATTCGAATTCCTATAATCCTTACTATAACGATATTCTACCTAGTCACTTAACTATATCCTATGTCTTATATGTCCCATGTCCTATGTCCTACGCTACTAGGTAACGCGGCCGCTTCGCTAAGGGAATCTAGATAGAGTATACTTAGGGAAATTTAAGAAGCTAAGCCCTATATGGACTAGTGTATTATAGGGTATATATATACTCCTATAACCTCCTATATTCTAGTCTTCCCTTCCTTAGCTTTAAATCGTCTTTATAAGGGACCTTCTACTTTGCTTTCTAAGCCCTAAATATTATACTTATAATACCTACTATAACGGGTCGAGACCCGATTAATATACTTAGCTAGAGAGCCTTCGCTTAGGTTATATAACCTCGGATATATCCAAGATTATATAATATGCCCCCTTTAGTTAATAGAGTAACCTAAGCGTTACTTAAGGAGCTCGGACGCCTTAAGGAACATAGTTCCTGTCCTCGCTTCCTTTTTCTCTTCTCTTTTCTCCTTAGAGAATTCTATTTAGTTAATTAAACTACTAATCTTCTTTATATAAAGGCTTAGCTCGTGATATTAGAATTCTCTCTCTCTTATCTTTATTAACTAGAGATTATATACGTATGAAGCTAGAAGTAAGGGAGAGCCTAAACTCATATGTAGTCGACGAAGCTTAGAGTAGACGAAGCTAGAAGTAACCCTAGTCGAAATTACCTATAAAGCCGACGTATTTAGTAAGATTCTAGAGTATACGAAAGCTAAAGTAAGGAGAGCCTAAACTTATACGTAAACGACGAAGCTTAGAGCGGACAAAGCTAGAAGTAGACCTAAGTCGAAACTACCCGTAAAGCCGACATATTAGTAAGACTTTAAAGTATACGAAAGCTAGTAATAGGGAGGGCCTAAAACTACACGTAGAAGCTAGAGCACTAGTATACTAGTTAATACTAGAGGTCATGAGTTCTTCCTAAGCTAGGCTTAAAAGAGAAACCCACCGGACCCCTCTATTACACGAAGATATAAGAGTAGAACTCCTAGTAGTTAGTTAGAAGGATAAATAGCTATATAAAGCTAGAATAATAGACGAAGCGCCTTAGTAGCTACGAGAAGCCTTCGTAGTATATTCCTAATAGTTATTAGAGCTAGTAGTATAATAAGCAAATTTAATAGCGAACCTAGTTATATAAATTAATTTAATTAATAAATATACGTTAACCCGAACCCTCCTAAATATAGACACCCCCCTAGTTCATATACCTTAACTCCACGCACATCCTTAGCCCCTTATTATAAAACGACTAAAGGCCTACCTCCTAAACCCTAATAAGTTTAATAGGGACGACTTAGCTTATTACCCCTAGTTTAAGGGACTCTTAAGGGTAAAGCTAGAAATTAATAATAAAGTAATTAGTATAGAAAGAGAGAAAGTCTAGTATAGATTTAGATACTTATCTAGAGAAGCGGCGAGTAGGATATACCCTTAGTTAGGATATATATAAAAGAAAAGGAGTTTATAGTCAAAGGGCTATTTAAGTAAATAAACCTAGCTTTCTGGACCTAAGGAAGTAGTAGAAGGCCTTAGGAGAATTAAACTAAGTCTAATAGAAGTTAACTCCCCTAGGCGAGTTCTTAAGCGATTTTAATCGCTTAATCCTAGAAGCGGAGGGATAAGGCTAGTAAGACGAGATTAAGAAAGGGTATCTTAAGGCTATTATCTTAATAGAACTTATAAAAGGAATAATAGGGATAAAGGAAGAAGAATTATACGAGGAATATTACTCCTAGTTACGAATAATTAATAACTAACTCATCGAAGTTAAGAGTATAAAGGCCCGTTATCTAAACTAGTTAAATAAGAGACCTAAAAGCCTCTCTCTAGTATAACCTCGCTTACTTAACTAATAGAATAAGAACTTATACTAAGTAACTCGTAATAATAATCAAAGAATACCCTTAATTAGGCCTCTTATAACGAAATTAATTAACGAAAAAAGAAGAGACTCTACTTATAATATAGTCGAGATAATTATTTTATATATAATTACTAAGCGAGGCTATACTCGAGTACTTCCCCTAAGGCTAGTAAGTAAAGAAAGGGGAAAGAGGAGGAATAACTAAAGTTAAAAGTAAGGACGCGAAGGCGTTAAGAGTAGCCCTAAAGAAAGTAAAGATAACTTAAGCGAGAGATAATAATACTCTAGATAAGAGCTAAAGTAAGGATAAAGAGAACTCGAGCTCGTCTAATTCGGGAAAAGACTAGCTTTTAACAAAAGTCGTTATTAGAAGTATATAGAGGTGAAATTAGATTAGAAAGCTTAGAAGTAATTTAAGAAAGATATATTAAGGTCCTTTTCTTATATTAGTAATAATTAATAAAGAGTATTTCGTATAAACTCTTATTAATACTAGTATATATCCTATAAAATAATTAACTCTCGCTTTACTAGTTAATATAACCTCTAGTATATACTAATTACCCTAGATATATAAAGCTTTCGACGAAGAAGTATTAGAAATAATTAGAGAGGTAGCGGTATTTAGGATAAATATTAATAACTATTATAAACCTCGCGCTTTCCTCTATATAGTCCTTAGGATCTCTAGCTTAAATATAATCCTAGGTATATAGTAGTTACGTTTATAGGATATATGGATCTATAGCTCGAAATTAGAACTATTTATCTCGTTATTAGGGACCCTAGTATAGAATAAGGTATATAACGTACTAACTTATAAGTTAAAGAAAATAGATTATATATAGGTCTTAATAGCCTTATTTTCTCACTTAGCGAAGAGGAGTAAGAAGAGGAATATAGAGGTTTCTTAGCTACTTAGCTAATATCTAGAAAGCCTTAACTCGGAAAGCGAAGATAAACCCTTATATAAAGCTCCTAGAATAATATAAGGACTTTCTAGATATATTTAGCTTAGTGAAAAGGGAGAAGTTACTACTACTTTAAGGCTAAGGGATTAACTACTAGATTAAGTTAAAGGTAATCGAAGAGAAGGAGCTTATAGTACTATAGGACTACTATATAATATATCCCGAGACGAGCTCCTAGTACTATAAAAGATGCTTATAGAACTACTAGATAAAGGGTTTATCTAAGTAAGCTACTCTCTCGCTATAGCCCTTATTCTCTTTATATAAAAGCCTAATAAAGGCTATAGTTTTATATAAATTATTAGGGACTTAATAAACTTACGAAGAAGGACTAGTATCTACTCTTATTAATTTACGAGACTCTTTAAAATATTAGGAAAGTAAAGTAGTTTATAAAGCTTAATATTATAGCCGTATTTTATAAGATCTATATCACTAAAGAAGAAGAGTAAAAAACGGCTTTTCGTATATAATATAGACTCTATAAATAGCTAATAACCCCTTTTAGCTTAGCGAACGCACTAAGTACTTTTAGAAATATATTAACTAAGCCCTTAGGGATTTCCTAGATAAGTTCTACTTTATATATATAAATAATATCCTAGTTTACTTATTAGGGTTAAGAAAGGAGTACTATAAGTATATATAAAAAGTCCTTTAGTGAATAAAAGAGGTAGGATTATAACTCGATATTAATAAGTACGAGTTTAAGGTTAAGTTAATAAAGTACTTAGGGTTTATTATAGAAGCCGAGAAGGGCGTTAGTATAGACTTAGCGAAGGTTAAAGCTATCCTAAGTTAAGAGGCCCTTAAGTTAATTAAGGGCGTAAGGAGCTTTCTAGGGTTTATAAATTTCTATTAGTAGTTTATTTAGGAATTCTTAGAGATTATTTAGTCGCTTTCTAACCTTACGTATAAGGACTAAGTATTCTCATAAATAAATTAAGTAGAAACCGCTTTCTAGAAGCTTAAGAAGATATTTATCTTAGCCCTAATATTTATATAATTCGACTATAACTAGGAAACTATCCTCGAAACGAATTCCTCTAGGTAAAGTATAAGCGATATCCTTATATAAGTTAACGAGGAGGGTATCCTATAACCTTATATATTCTTTTCGAAGAAGAATAACCCTATAGAATATAACTACGAGATCTATAATAAAGAGATACTAGCGATTATTCGCTACTTAGAAGAATAAGATATAGAACTAAGGAGCGTATATTAATTCGAAGTTCGTATAGATTATAAGAACCTAGAGTACTTTATAATAATACGGAAGCTCACGGAATAATAGATAAGATAGTCCTTAATCCTCTTATAATATAATTTCAAGATCTTATATATCCTAGGAAAAGATAATAAGCGAGTAAATATACTCTTAAGGCAAGAATAAGACTTACTTATTAGAGAAGAGAATAAACGTTAATAGTTAAGAATATTATAACTACTAAAACTAGAGACCCTAAGCGACCTCCCTAAGGATATAATCCTCGTAATACTAGTATAGATAAGATAATAAACTAAGGAGAAGCTTATCTTAGCCTTAGAACTAAATAAGGAAGATTAAGACTAAGAGTATTAAGGGAAGAAAGATAAGGTATAGGTCCTCGAGGAGTAAGAGACTCTTCCTAAGCCGAGCTTAAGAAACTAAAGTCGAGAGAAGACTACCCTAGTAATAAGTAAGTAAGGTATTAAGTAGAAAATCATACCTAAGATAAGCTTAAGAAGCTATAATAAGAAGCCTAAGAGAGGACGACCTATATTAGTTAATAGTTAAAGTAATATAAGAAGAGAAACGGTATTCTTATCGAGTTAAAGATTAAGGTATTAATAAGGGAGTACTCGTTATCTTAGTCTAATAACTACTATTCTAGGGCAACGTTAGGTTCTAGACTTAGACGAGCTCTATATAGAACTAATTTAGTAGATATACGACTCGATTTAGTATAATTACCTAGGACGAGATATTATAAGCACTCTCCTTATATAGTAATTCTTTTAGTCGAATATATTAAGTAAGTATATTAGTTTATACGAAACTACGATACTTATAAAGAAATAAAGTATAAAGGGACTATTATTAAGGGTTCCTAAAGCCCCTTCTTATCCCGAGTTAGATCTAGTAAGAGATCTCGATTAATTTTATAATAGAGCTCTTATTAAGCGAAGGGTATACTAATATAATAGTTATTACGAATTACTTAGGAAAGGGAGTAATACTTAAGGTTATAAGGGATATTATAATAGAGATAATAGCAAAGTGGTTTACGAAGACCTACTATTATTAATATAGGCTCCTAAGGGTTATAGTATCTAACTAGGGAAGTAGTTCGTGAGAGCGTTATAGGGAAGGGTATATAAGCTACTAGGGATTACTTAACGATTATTTATAATATATTACCTCGAGATAAACGAGTCTATAGAAAGGATGAATTAGATAATCGAGACTTTCCTCTATACCTTTATAGATTATGATTAAGTAAACTAAGTAAGCCTCTTACTATATACTAAACTAGTAATTAATAACTAAGACGCTACTTCTATAGGGGTTAGCCCTTTTTTTCTATCCCACGGATATTATATAGAGCTAATCTAGCTCTAAGACGAAGTTAGTGAGGAAGGTAGAGGGGTATTACTAGTCTAGATAACGGATAATATTATACGTAAGCTCCGTAATACACGATAATACGCGTAAGCTATAATAATAATAGCCTAATAACTTTAAGAGGAAGTAATAAACTAGAAAAGAAACTAAGCCCTAGAGTTTAAGGTTAAGGATAAAGTATAGCTTAACCTCTAGAATATATAAATAAATAAACTAACTAAGAAGCTCGACGCGAAGTATATTAAGTATATAATAGTAAAGGCTATAAGGAGTCATAGTTTTTGGCTTAATATACCTCCGGGAATCTATAACGTGTTCTATAGTAAGCTCCTCTAGCTAGCCATAATAGACCCGCTACTATATTAGTCCTAGGACGACTCGTAGCCTTAACTATAGCTTATAAGAGACGAAGACAAGTACGAAATCGAGTAGATCCTCGACGAGAAGCATATAAGACATAGCTAGGGAGTCTTAAGGAAGTTACTTATAAAGTAAAAGGGCTATACTTACCTTATATAGGAGCCGCGCTTTGTACTAGAGGAGATATTAGCTTTAGAGGCTTAGGAAGAGAGTATTAGATAAAAGGAAGTTTTACTTACGTACTTATAGGGCTAGTATTCACGAGTAAAGAGGGGGGTAATATAATAGGTCGAGACCCGATTAATATACTTAGCTAGAGAGCCTTCGCTTAAGTCATATAACCTTAGATATATCCGAGATTATGTAATATACCCCTTTTAGTTAATAGAGTAACCTAAGCGTTACTTAGGGAGCTTAGATACCTTAAGGAACATGGTTCTTATTCTCGCTTCCTTTTTCTCTTTCTTTTCTCCTTAGAGAATTCTATTCAATTAATTAACTACTAGTTTTCTTTATATAAAGGCCTAGCCCGTAATACTTATTATAGTAATAGTAATTCAAATACCCCGAAGTTATACTTTATATATAAGAAACTAGACTACTACTCCTAGAAGTATTTACTAGAGGAATAATAAGAGGAAAAGGCTCGATTTAAAGCTAGAAACCTCTATTAGTTTAAGGCCCTAAACTCCCGAAACTTTAATAAGGAATTTAGCTACTTATACCTATAATATATAGCTTATATAGAAAGTAAATAAGAGATATACTAGAATAATAAGGATAATTTAGGTAATGATTTTAAGGCTCTTTTAATAGATATAATTAATAATATAGATAAAGTAAAAGTAAAGGATAAATACTAATACTTAGATTCCTTCTTTACTTTTATTAAGAGTCTCTTAGTTACTTTAGATATATAACTACTTAATAATTAAGCTCTTAATATACGAGCTCTTAAAGTACTAATAACTATAACTAATAGCCTTATAGATAAACTTACTTCTCTTTCCTTTATATACTAGTTATTACGGGCTAGGCCTTTATATAAAGAAGACTAGTAATTCAATTAACTAAATAGAATTCTCTAAGGAGAAAAGAGAAGAAAAAGGAAAGCGAGGATAAGAACCATATTCCTTAAGGCGTCTAAGCTTCCTAAGTAACACGTGGTTACTCTATTAACTAAAGGGGGCATATTATATAACCTTAGATATATCCGAGATTATGTGACTCGAGCGAGGCTCTTAGCTAAGTATATTAATCGGGTCTTAACTTATTATATTACTCCTCTCCTTACCTATAAATACTAGCCCTATAAATACATAAGTAAAACCTCCTTTTTATCTAATACTCTCTTCCTAAGCCTCTAAAACTAATATCTCCTCTAGTATAGAGCACAGCTCTTATATAAGGCGGGTATAGCTCTTCTATTTTATAAGTAACTTCCTTAAGACTCCTTAGCCTTATCTTATATACTTCTTATCGAGGATCTACTTGATTTCGTACTCGTCTTCGTCTCCTATAAGCTATAGTTATAGTTATGAGTCGTCCTAGGACTAATACGGTAATGGGTCTATTATAGCTAGCTAGAGGAGCTTACTATAGAATATATTATAGATTCCCGGAGGTATATTAAGCTAAAAACTATAACTCCTTATAGCCTCTACTACTATATACTTAGTATACTTCGTATTAAGCTTCTTAGTTAGTTTATTTATTCGTATATTCTAGAGGTTAAGTTATACCTTATCTTTAACCTTAAACTCCAGGGCTTAATCTCTCTTCTAGTTCATTACTTCCTCTTAGAGTTATTAGGTTATTACTATTATAACTTATATATACTCTCGTATATTATAGAGCTTATATATAATATTATCTATTATCTAGATAAGTAATACTCCTTTACCTTCCTTACTAACTTCGTCCTAGAACTAGATTAGCTCTATATAGTATCTATAAGATAAAAGAAGAGGCTAACTCTTATAGAAGTAATGTCTTAGTTATTAATTACTAGTTTAGTATATAGTAAGAGGCTTACCTAGTTTACTTAGTTATAATCTATAAAGGTATAAGGAAA
>JAJTUR010000231.1:0-48717 GCA_021399475.1 Hyaloscypha finlandica
ATTTTATAGGCAGGATTAGACTATTATATAATTATCTTTAAATGGCTTTAAAGTATTACTTTACTTCGTATACTTGGGAAATTAGTATATAGGTTTTTAGAAGGGCAATTTTTATTACTATATGCTCTTTTAGTTATAATTTAAAGCATAAGCTACTCTTATATTTTTAGTATTAAACTTATAATCTATATAAACTTTTCAAGTAATTATATCTTCTATTATAGCCTAATAAGTCATAGTTATATATACTAAAAGAAGAACTATACTTAAAATAATCTAGAATTAGTGCCTTCTATTTAAATATTATAGAGCTAAAGTTAGCTCCCAGAGAACTATTTCAAGTATATTATTCCGTAAATCTAATTCTAGATACTATTATAATTATAATAATAGGTATTATATAATGCGAAAATATATGAGAATATTTTAGTAAATTATAAACTAGTATAAGAATAAGCGATTTACTTTTTAGGTATATTAAAATATACTACTTCTAGAATAATTTAATATAATTATACTATTTTTATAACTCTTATTAAAGTATTTAATTAGTAGTCTTAAACCCGCTCTATTCTCGCTTAATATCCTATTAAAGTCTGAGTACTACTTACTAAATACCTAATTAAGTAGGAAGGATATAAAGAAAGTACTTGGGAAAAGCTATCTAATATGAATCCGGTTATTATTTAGGTTTACTAGGACGCAAAAAGCTTAGCTTAAAGTTACTACTTTAATAAGGCTTAAAATAATTAATTAACTAGTTTCTTATATTATTCCTTAATTAAAATAATAAAAGTAATCTATTTATTATCTCTCCTAGCCCTATAACTCTACTAGTTATTGAGTTTCATATTACTAGACCAAGTATAACTATATCCCAAGACCCCTTATAATATACTATACTTTATATTAGTAGTAATTTTTTTCATATAGTTACTAGGAATATTTATATGAGGTATTACGCTATATAGAGAAGTTTACTCGGTATCTTATTTGCTATTATTTCTGAGATTAACCCTTTTTAATTTAGTAAAGTAATTATAAAAGATTATAAGATTTTAATATACTTAAGATTTAGTTTAAATAATATTAATTCCTTTATAATAGCTATTAGTCTAGATGAAAAGAGAGGTAGATTTTCTTATATTAAGTATATTATAGTTATTAGTAAGCCCTTATAAAATTAATATAGGCTTTTAAAAATATTTCTGGATTCTCAAGTTTTAATAAAAAATTATTTATAAGTATTATTAAATCCTATAGACTTAGTTAAAAGGTTAGTAATATGGTCTAAGTCTAACTCTATCCTAAATTCTCTATATTTATGGCTATAAATACGGAATTTAATTATAGTACTAGAAGAAGCCTAATATTTAGGAGTAATAGATTTTATATACTCTAGTACAAATTTAACTAAAAATCTAAGTCTAGGGAAAGAAACGAGAAATCCGAGACCATGGCCTCTCTCTCGTATATGTTCTAGTTCAAATATTATATAGGGTAGTTTACGGTTAGGTTATAGGTCCTAATAAAGTTATCTTAAAGATCCGTTTGAAATAAGGCAGGATATTATGAACTCGTGAAGTTATTACTAAAGAAATAAGGGATATTATATATAATACATTTCACGCATTTTGATTTTATCTTATTATACTATATAGTTAGAATCACGAATAGGTAATTAGCTTCTTTACTTATCTTAATTCTTCGAGCTTTATACTATACGCATTTACTACGAGCTTTTTTATAGGATTTTCTAACACGCATAATTCCTAAATCTCATGAAATTTATATTAGGTAATAGTTTTATTATAATATAATATAAGAAGTATAATAAAGATTTAGTATATTTGAATAGAAAAGAGCTTTAGAATTCAGTATTGTTTTTAGTAAATCTTTTAGTATATTTAATAAGGGGTTTATGTCTTATATAAGTAAATATACGCGAGAATTAAGGGGTAAAGGCAAGGAGCAGAAGCCGGGAGTAGAAGTAAGGAGCAGAGATTAGGGATAAAGATAGAGGGCAGAACTAAGAGGCAGAAATTTAGCTATTATTTCTAGTTATTACTTATTTCTCCCCGTATCAAATTAGGTCCTATAATCTTAGGGCTTGATTTTTTATTTCGTTAATATTATATTTTATTCTCTAAAATATAGAAGTTCTTATTTTAATAAGAAATAAGAAGTTTAGTATAACTATTACTTCTTATTCTTAGTTCCTCGTATTATATCTTTAAAAATAGCCCTAATTAGATCAAGTAACCTGGAGTATAGTAGATAGAGAAGCAGGTACTAGGATGAATTATTAAAATATATTCGTAAGTCTTCTTTTACGCAACTTCTTTAGTTCTTACTAAATAATGCCTTAGAGAAAAAGTTAGAATCTTAATTAAGCTATTATAGGTTCGTCTTATAACTAGTACTAATAATCTTTATACGTGAAAGGTATTACTATAAAAGAAGTACTTTTTCTCAAAAAATATAAGTAATTATTTTATTAGTACTTATAAGAAATTATATAAGGGAATTAACTTAATATTCGAGGCTATACTAGTTATAACTATAACCCTCACGAGATTAGCGGAGCACGTGCAGGAAACTCTTATATTAGTAGAGATATGCAAATATATTAAGTTTCTAATTCCTAATTAATAAACTTATTAAAGCCCCTATAGGCAAGCTTTAGTACAAAGATTAATGAATTATGAGAAGAAAATGAAAACCTCAAACGAGAGTTATAGGAGTAAAAGGATTAGGCTATAGCTAAATCCAAACTATAATAGGATTCCGAGTAAGAACGGAATTAGCTTAGGGTTACTAATTAGATACTATAATATGAGCTATAGAAAAGTATAATAGTAGTAGATTATTTCAGAAGTAGCTTATTATAATATTCCTAGATAGTAGTAAGAATTATGCCGCTTATAGAGGAATTAAGAAACGGGTTAAATCTTAATAGAGTTTTAGATAATTTTGGGACTTGGTATATCTATTTAAAAGTAACTAATAATATTATATAAAAACAAAGTAATAGACCGGAATAATGAATGAAACTAAGAAATTACCTAATATCCCTATAAGGCGAGAATCCTGTAGTATAACTAGAAATTCGACCGAATTATATAATATCTCAATACTAAATAATATAAATCTATTCACGATACTCTAAACTTATATTTCATATTTTATTATTTTTATTTACTATTTTCTTTCAGAAGAACTCATATAAAGAATTATTAATTATGTCTTGATTTATTATTTCTTTTATAACTTATTTCTTTGCTTCATAGTTTACTTACCTTTTAGTGGTATTACAGAAGCTCAAAACTCTAGTTAACTTAAGTAAAAGCAGTCTAATCAAGTTATAATATTTTCCTTTACTTTATTAGTAAAGGAGTAAAGTTTCGTATAAGGGAGTCGGGCGGTCTAAAGAGGTGTGGAAATATTACTCGGCTAAATTTGCTGTTTTCTGATTCTCAAAGCCTTAGGTAACAAGATTAACTTAGTGGCTGGAGATAATGGATTATTACTAAGCGATTAGTCATTACTATTTTTTGGAATGCATGTTAAATCATGCATTCGTTAGCTGCCGCAAGGCTGCTATTTAGCTGAGTTTAATATAAGCGTAGCCTGGATCTAATATTTACGCCAACTCATCTAATAAAGTCGTATATATACCGACCCTGCGACTTCGTATTCATTAAAAACTCCTTCCCTCTCGAATCTGGTCGAATCATGCGACTTCTAGAACACAATAGCGCTAGTTAGCTTAGCCTAACCAAGGACCTTATTAAGGATAACATTCCCTAATATGCTATACTTTCGCATATATGGGGAGCAGAGGAGGTCACCTTTAGAGACCTAATAGATAGTACCGGTAAGAGCAAGGCTGGCTACAACAAGATCTGGTTCTATACGTAGCAGGCTACTAATAATAGCCTATAATACTTCTGGATAGATACCTGCTATATTAATAAGTTAAGTAGTACTGAACTTCAGGAGGCTATTAACTTAATGTTTTACTAGTACTAGAATACGGCTAAATGCTATGTCTATCTATTGGATATTTCGAAAAGGAAGCGGAAAGTAAGCGATCCACCTTCCGAATATACTTGGGAATTAGTTTTTCAGTCAAGTAGATGGTTTACTCGGGGCTAGACCCTCCAAGAGCTTCTTGCCCTAGGTCCAGATTCGGTTAAGTTTTTCTCCCAAGAAGGAGACTATTTAGGGGATAAGAGAATATTAGAGCGACAGATTTACGAGATAACGGGAATTCTAGTCACGGCGCTTCGAGGAACTTCTCTGTCTTAGTTCGAGGTTAATAAACGATTATTATAGGCCGAAAACCATTAGACTACACACGAAGAAGATAAGGTATACTCGCTATTTGGAATTTTCGATATCCAAATTCCTTTACTTTATAGCAAAGAAAGAGATAAGGCGTGGAAGCGCCTCCGGGAGGAGATTAATAAACCTTTAAAGGATAAGTATAAAACCTTAATTTGGTATTCTATATAGTAATTAAAGCAAGTACTAACTATTGAGTTAGGATTCAATTGTTTTCTGTTTACTACTAATACGCCGTTTAATTTATTTAATCGCTAAGACAAACTCACCTATCTTCCTAACACCCGAATTAACCTATTATAAGAGATATATTACTAGATTAATAAATAAGACGTGCGAAGTATCTTCTGGCTCAATAGCTTAGCTAGTACAGGAAAATCGACTATTACGCGTACTATTGCCCGCAAATACTTTAAAGAAGAGCGCCTTAGGGCTAGCTTTTTCTTTTTAAGAGGTAGTGGAGATATGAGCCATACTAGTAAGTTCTTTATAAGTATTGCCGTATAGCTCGCAAACAACGTGCCGTCTCTTTAATAGTATATCTATAGTACTATTACCAAGCGCAAAGATATTACGAGCTAGTCCCTCCGTGACTAGTAATATTAGCTTATCCTCTGTTTATTATTAAAGCTAAGTAGCGGCTCATCTCTATTCTCTTACGTGCTAGTAGTCAATGCCCTTAATAAGTGCGATAAAGAGGAACATATTCGGATAATTCTATAACTCTTGGCTAAGGCTCAGTTATTAAAGACAGTTTGGCTTCGGGTCTTTCTAATAAGTAGACCTGAAATTCTAATATAATACAGCTTTTATTAGATCCTAGATACTAAACGCCAGGACTTCATACTCTATAACATATTACTATTAATTATAAACCACGACATTAGTATTTTTCTATACTATAACCTTAATTTCATTGCCGGCGAACGCTCTCTAGGTCTAGGCTAGCCGGGCGAGCAGATCGTCGAGCGTCTGGTCTATAATACAAGTGGGCTATTTATCTGGGCAGTAACCGCATGCCGGTTTATTCGTAAAGGGAAACAGTTTGCTGCGAAGAGACTAGATATGCTCCTAAAGAGCAATAGTACTAACATAAATGCGGCGGAAAAGTAACTTACGAAGGCGCGCGACGTTGAAATTCGTCCAACTCGCTAAGCGAAGGTGGGCCTAATTTTGACCCCTCACAATATAGAAATTCTCGTAATTCCGCTTTATATTTAAATGTTGTAAAAAATTCGCAAAAGTTAGACCTGCTTCTTTTCTATCTCATAAAGCTATTTTAAAGAGCTTTGAACGTTGCGTCGACCTTTAGTGTGACTTTGCAAACATAGCGATTTTGGTGTTCCTCGCGTTTTCGCAGACGGACGGTTTTCAACGTCGCGCGCCTTCGTAATGAGATTTACCTTACTGTTCTTCGCTAATTGATTTCTCCAGGTTATATAGCTAATGAGGCAGAAGAGCTATATCGCATACTTAAAAGCTTACTTAAAAGCATTATGACTCTTTTCTCCCCGCTTTCTACCTAGTCCTTAAGCAAACTAGGCAGCACCTCGCAAGAGGAAGTGGATCAGACACTAGATGATCTTCATACTATTCTAGATATTCCAAAGGATCAAACCTGCCTACTCCGTCTATATCATCCTTTATTTCGCGACTTCTTGCTTAATAAGGAGAGATGTGTTAATTCGAACTTTCAAGTGGACGAGAAGCAAGCGCATTAGACGTTAGTTAATAACTATATATAGCTTATGTCAACTTCTCTAAAGTAAGACATCTATGGCCTGAACACTCCCGGTGTGCTTGTAAGCGATGTTGAGAGCAGTCGAGTTAAGCGCAGTCTTCCTCCTGAGGTTCAGTATGCATGCCTCTACTGGATTCAGCATTTTCACAAGAGCGGCGCTCAGCTTCGTGACGATGACCAAGTGCATCGGTTCCTACAGGAGCATCTCCTTCATTGGCTTGAGGCTCTTGGTTGGATGCAGAAGGTTTCTGAAGGGATCTATGCTGTTGCTTCTTTAGAATCTATTATAGCTGTGAGCTAGCTTCTAGTATAACACGAATATTTAAGCTAATATATGGTCTAGGTATGTGAGTGTCCACGGCTCTCCGAATTTGTTCATGACACAAAGCGATTCATCCTCTATAACCGACCAGTGATCGAGCAAGCTCCCCTTTAGACGTACTGCAGTGCGCTTGTATTTGCACCGGCGATGAGCATAGTAGTAGAGCAGTTCAAGGACTACGTGCCTCGGTGGATGCGAAGATTACCAGACGTCGAGAGCAATTGGAATGCCTTGCTACAGACGCTCGAGGGCCATTCGCACTTTATCAACGCTGTGGCCTTCTCACCGGACGGCAAGCTGCTGGCGTCAGGATCAAGCGACAAGACGGTCAAGCTATAGGATGCCAGCTCGGGAGTAACGCTACAGACGCTCGAGGGCCATTCGAGCTATATTAACGCCGTGGCCTTCTCGCCGGATGGCAAGCTGCTAGCGTCGGCATCTAGCGATAAGACAGTCAAGCTATGGGATATAAGCTTAAAAGTGGCGTTACAAACGCTTAAGGGCCATTCGGAATGGGTTATTGCCGTGGCCTTCTCACTAGATAACAAGTTACTCGCGTCAGCATTAAATGATATGACAGTTAAGCTATGGGATGCCGGCTCGGGAACCGCGCGACAAACGCTTAAGGGCCATTTAAGTAATATTAAAGCTATAGCCTTCTCACCAGATAACAAGCTATTCGCGTCGGCATCGAATAACGGGATGGTCACGCTATGGGATGCCGGTTTAGGAGTAGCGTTACGGATACTCGAGGCCCATTCGAAATGGGCACTAGGGGTTAACGCCGTGGCCTTCTCGCCGGACAGCAAGTTACTAGCGTCGGGATCGGGCGACGGGACAATCACGTTATGGAACGCCGACTCGGGAACAGCGTTACAGACGCTCGAGGGCCATTTGGAATGGGTTAACGCCGTGGCCTTCTCGCCGGACGGCAAGCTACTGGCATCAGGATCAGGCGACGCAACGGTTAAGCTGTGGGACGCTGGCTTACGAGCCTAATCGCATAAGTCTGTGTTTTTAGCGACATTTTCAGGCCCTCGCGAAAACCAAGTCAATGACTTTACTTCGCAATTATATAATAACTATAAAGCATATTAGCTTTAAACTCGAGCGCTTAACATATAAGAACTTAAATCGAGTTTAGAGACCTTATTCAAAGTAATTCCGATATAAGTTAAAATTATTGAAGTTCTCTTTAGGGGACAATCGTTAGCGAAATGCCCTAAAAACACAGACTTATGCGATCAGGCTCGTTAGGATCAGTGCTACAGACGCTCGACTGCTATCCGTGGTCGGTTAACGCTGTGGCCTTCTCACCAGACAGCAAGCGGCTCGCGTCGGTGTCAGGCATGGCGGTCACGCTGTGGAATGCTGGCTCAGGAGCCGCGCGACATACACTTCAGGGCCATGATGAGGATCACGAGAATTCGGTTTGGGCCATGGCCTTCTCGCCAGATGGCAAGCTGCTCGCGTCGGTGTCGAGTAAGACAGTCACGCTATGGAACGCCGGCTCGGGAGCCACGCGGCAGATGCTTGAGGGCTATAAGAGTGAAGTTCAAGCCATAGCCTTCTCGCCAGACAGCAAGCTACTAGCGTCGGCATCAAATGACGGGACGGTTATATTATAGGACGCTAGCTCGGGAACTGCACGACAGACGCTTAAGGGCCATAATAGTTAGGTTCTAGCCGTAACTTTCTCGCTAGACGGTAAATTACTCGCGTCAGCATCGCGAAACGGGACAGTTAAGCTATGGAATATCGACTCAGGAACCGGCTCAGGAACCGCGCGATAAACGCTTAAGGGCTATGGGAATTAGGTTAGAGCTATAGCCTTTTCGCCAGATAGTAAGCTACTTATATCAGCACCAAATGACGGGACGGTTACGCTATGGGACACTAGCTCGGGAGCGGCGTTATAAACGCTCGAGGGCCATAAGAGTTTAGTTAATACTATAGCCTTTTCACTAGGCAGTAAGCTGCTAGCATTGGCATCTAGCGACATCAAGCTATGGGACGCTAGCTCGGGAGGGGCGCTATAGACGCTCGAGGGCCATAAGAGTGAAGTTAATGCTATGGCATTTTCACCAGATAATAAACTACTAGCGTCAGTATCTGAAGACAAGACGGTTAAGCTATGGGACGCTAGCTCGGGAGCGGCCTTACAGACTCTCAAGGTTAATGCCGCTATTCAGACCCTTTCATTTTCCAATAATGGGACATTTATCCAGACTAATAGGGGACTATTACATACCACATTTCTTTACGATAGCTCAACTGTTTCTCGGCCAGATCTTCTACCTTCTATATTTGTTCAGGGCCAATGGGTAAGTCGGGGCATAGAAAATATTCTTTGGCTTCCTTTCAATCACCGACCAAGTCGTGTTATTATTCACGGGAACATTGTTGCTTTTGGTTATGACTCTGGTCGGGTGTCATTTATGGAATTTGCTTTCTGAAGTTTCCCTCAAATCTCCTCCCCACTCAGCTTCGTTGCGGGTGACGTCTTTTCATACTCTTTCGAGAGTAGCGAGAGTGGTAATCGCTTACTTGTATGAATAATATTTAATTAGAAATGTAACGGTTTTGAAATCAATAACTCCAAAACATATAGGTGGAGCGCGCGGAGCATGTCTTATTAGCCAGGTTTTAATAAAATACAGAATCGCCGTAGTCATTTTAAGCTTCTGAAATAAAGATAGTGCCCTTTGCCTGCGCCTTCTCAGCCCATGTCTCTTACTGGGCGTTTGGCAGCCTTAGGAAAACTCTAGCCACGTTTGAGGCTTTCTGCCTAAATGAAAAAATAGCAAGTATAGCCGAAGATTCGTGGATTTATAGACCACGATTCTCTCTGACGAAAATTTATTCTATTATTCGTAAAACAAATAGAATATTACTAGAAAATTTAAAGAAGCTATTTATTCTTAATACTAGGAGAGTTTTAAGCTATAAAAATATTATTAAAACATAAGAAATCTGTAATAAAAAAAGTAAGGTATAAAGTTAGTAATAATACAAAGCATAATTAATAAATCTTTATTTAAGTTCTCTAGAGAAAAACATGTATTTAGGATCTAAAAATAACCAAATATTACTCTGTGCTTTACTAATAGAATAGTATTATTTTGTATTGAGATATTTATAATTTAGTTAAATAATTAGATATATAATGGGATTTTCGCCTTGCAGGGATATTAGTTAAGCCTTAAAAAGGCAGTTGGAAGATTTTAAGTAGCGAAGATGAGCACAAGCCATTGGGTAAATGTTACTAAGTTGCCTTTTCCGCTTGGGTTTTATAAGTATTCTTGTACTTCCGCGAGAGAAGCTTAATCGGGTCCTATGAGTACTTAACTTAGTCTTTTACTTTAAATATATCTAGGTTATTTCTATAATTATAAAAGTCCCGCTTATTAAGCATTATAGCTTAATGCGGTGGCCCGAATAGGCTCTAGCTTACGGCCCCGAGTTATTAAAATAGAGTTTAAAATAGAAGAGGAAACTGTCCTGGATTCTCTTTATAAAAATTAAGACTAGGAAAGCGCCTATAAGGCAAAAGCATTATATAGCATATATATAATACTATATATAATCTTAATTTATATAATGAGATATGCTTTGTATTAAATAATTTCTAGCTTCTAATATATATATAACTCGGAAAAAATAGTTAAATGCCTTATAGATCCTAATGAAATTATTTCAGAGTATAAAGATGAGATTTTCGAATATATGCGAGAGCTTTAAGTATATATCTTTTCTCTTATTCCCGTAATCTTGCTTATTCATACTAATTACCCTAGAATAAGATATTTCCTGATCCTAACTATATAACTATTAAATAAAGAAATACCCGTCTTAATTAGGAAATACGCTCGCGATTAATTCTCTAGCTAGTTAAAGTTCATTCCTAATTTTCTTTATAATATAAAATACTTTTTCTTATAATTAACTATATTAATAGATTTCTGTCTCTTAAAAAAGTCTCTAGTAATAGGCTATAGCTCATTGGTACTATAGTACTTTCTATTACCGTGAAATATAAAAATAGGGAAGTTATTTTAATAAAAAGCCTTTAGAAGCTATATAGAGATAATTACTAGGCAGAAGACTTTTTTAAAGTCAAGATTTATATGCTTAATAAACTATAGTATAAATTAGGGTAGCTAGGCTTACTAATATTCTTGAGAAGAATTAATAAGAAGATAGATAAGATAGAATCTAGAGCCGGAATTCTAGCCAAGTATTTTCTTAAAGCTATTCTTCCGAATAAGAGCTTTATTATAGAGTATCCTAGTATTATAGTAATAGTAGTATATTATCTAGTATATTATATATTAGGAATAGGTGAATGAGTAAGATTCCTAAGGGCCTTAACTATCTAAAATTAGAAATACTAATATTACCCTAGATCTAGTATCTAATTTTAGAATATCTCTCTCTAGCTTCTATTACTTTAGATTATGAGACCCAAATTTCTAGCCTAAAGAGAAGACTTCAAAAACTTGAGATTAATTTTCTAATTAACTAGAGAAAATTCCCGTATATAATACGAACTAGAAAGATAGTATCCGAACTAAATTTATATATAGAGAGAGAGGCTATAAATTAACCAGGAGCCGGTAAATTGCCGCGTGCTCCTAGGTAAGGAAGAAGCCAAAGTAGTTACTATCTACTTTTATAATAGAATAACCTACCTAGCTAGTAATAAGATAATAAATATTTCCTCTCTAGATATTAGCCTTTATCTAGATTATTTCGGAAGTCCCTAAATAGCTTATAATATATCTATAATAAGACTATAAATATTTATTTCTACTTACTTAGTATAGCTCTTTTTGTAATTCTTTTAATCTTTATTTATATAGAAATACGTAACTATTATACTATAATTCAAGTTAGTAATATACTTGTTTTTATAGTATTCTTTCTTGAAGTAGTCTTATGCTTTTCTTTCTTAGGCTTTTTCTATATATTATCTAATTATAGTAAAGAAGTAGTAGCTTTCTGGAATTAATTAGATTATCTAGGAATTGTTATTCTCATGTGAGAATTAATAGTCTCTTTTATCTATTACGGATTCTATTACGGCCTAAATCTGCGGAGATTATACTAAGCTATAGTCTTTATCTTAGCTATAGCTTGCGTTATAGTAATTTTGCCCCAAGGTTTTAGTATCCGAACTTTAGGCTATACCGAACTTTAATATACGTGTTACTTGGCCTTTCTACTATGGTATTTATTATATATGGGCTTATTCTTTATGGCTAGGAGATCCAGAACTATAGGATAGGCCTGAATTATATACTAATAATAGTAATGCTCAATTTTCTAGAAGCTATAATTTATACTATAAGAATTCCGGAGAAATAATACTAACTATAATATAATATTTACGGGTATAACTATTAGGTATTTCATTTTATAGTTATTTTTACTAGTCTGGCGTATATGTTTGGATTACTAAGTGCTTTTAGCTTTATTTACTCGTAGGCTCAGTCTTATACTTAAAGATTATTTTGCGTAATTATAATTGATTTCCTTAAGAAATTAGCCGTGAATATAGAAAGAAACGAGATTAAAGGACAAGAAATAATTAAGTGATTTTATATAGGTTCTTTAAATATCTCGAATTAAATTTCCTTATTTTTTCTAGCATAATCTAAGCCTTATAAAGCAGGTTTGCTACGGAGCCATATATATTATGTAGTATTGCTTATTAAATTAAGTAGGGTATTATATCTTATAGCATGTGTATTTATAGATATATAAGTAATTCGTGAATATTATCTGCGCTATCTAGGGGCCTGACTAGGATTACGAGCTGCGTATTTTACCTTAACTCGAGCCCGCAAGAACATACTATTAAGCGGTTCTAGTAACTTATATAAGTAGATCTAAGCGAGAATATAGGGCAGAACTAGGGGGCAGAAATAGGGGGTAGAGACTAGGGGCAGAAATAAGGGGCAGAAAATTAAGGCTAAAATATGCCCCAAATATAGGAATAAGTATAGGAATCCGGTTTTAGTACCTACTATCTTTTAATTAGCTCTAGAGGATTTAAATATATAAATTTATTATTATAGAGAATACTATTTATTTAATCTCTTATGAATATTTATATATACGAACCAAAATGCTCTCTCAATTACTAGTAACTATAGAATACCTAGAATTAGCAGAAAAGGAAACTATTAATTATCACTATAATTTGGCGAAACGAATACATGAATAATTAAATCTCGGCCTAGAGATAATAGCAAAGATATGCGAGAGCGCAGAAACCTGGCCTACCTACTCATCCTCACTATACTCAGAAACTAGTATAAAGATTAAAATCTCCTATATTAATATTAATTGCGATTATAAAGACAAAAGAGACTAGCAAGGGAGGATTCTGGGCAGGGGGCTTCACGGGACTCTTAGTGCTCTTCTTACTAGGATTAAGCACAAGTATAGGCTCTTTAGAGACAATATACTATTAATGGAGCTATAGACTATTTATATCTATTACTTTATAAAGCTGGAGCTATATTATAAAGCTAATTAGCTTGGTCTAATCTTCGATTTTAAAAATAATACGAGGGCTAGAGGTATGGTCTTAAGGATTTCATATAAAGAGATTAAAGAGATTATTTCTAGCAAAATCATTATAATAAAAGAAGTGCTCCTGAGCGCGAATACAATTAAAACAGTTAGTATAGACGGAAAATAGAGGAAGTAGTATCTCTAGAACCAGCTAAGGCTAATTCTCGAAAATTGAGGTAGAGGATAGGGGATTAATTTTTATAGTTTTATTTAATACTTGAAATGCCTTCTCAAAACATTATATTATAGTAAAAGGTTACAAAAGAATGAAAATTGTGCCTGCGTCCATAAACTCTCCACGATTCTCTAATTAAATACACTATATTCCAACCCTTAATATTAGACCTCCCATTACTTTAGGAACCATTCTACTCGTATACGGGCAAGCTAAGTATAGAGTTAGATATGAAACTCCTAGACAGAAATTTGACTTACTAACCTTCTCACTTCTTTTCTCTGCATAACGTTTTTCCTGATCACGACTTTGCCGCCCAGAGCCGGTGATTGTGGAAGTTAAAGAGTATATTTCGCATTCTCGGCCGTACTAACGTTTAACTACTCGGAAGTGCCTGATCCTCAATCCAGACAGAACTATAATCTGGGCTTTTGGGATCCGCTAACTACTAGATATAGTAAGATTTTCAAGACCAGTGCATCCAGTCAATAAGTCCAAGTATTAATACGGCCCTCTATTCAGCGAGATGTGAAGTTTTGTGAGTTTTGAATAGGTATTAGGGCTTATCGAAGTTAGAAACAGTGGTACCTAGTCATACGTGCGCCATAGGAAAGTAAAGTGGTTTAACGTGTAGAGTATATCCTCCGCCTCTGCATGGATCTGTTTGCAAGCTCCAAGAATCGCGGCAGACCCGGCCAGAAGTCGATTCTTGGTAATATATCGACAGTAGGCGTGGCCTGGATATCGGTCATAGTCAATTTCAATTGACTTGGGGCTAACAAGCAGTAACCTATAGATCATAATACGTAATTCTGTAGGTAGAAGAAGGAGATATGACGGCATAGTAGCAAGATAATAGTATAAGTAGATACCGAGAATTCCTACCGTATCATAGGCGCTATATATGTAGAAATAAGCGTGGTTGAGCGAGTGGGGGGGGGGGGGGTTTTATTCGGAGCATGAGTCACGAGATATTCCTCTACGGTTTGTATCATTGGGGTTGACCTTAGTATCTTTACATAATATCAATATAGGAAGCAAGGTTATGACATGGCAAAGCCGCTCCCCAATTCTAGCGCCCCTCTTCTGATCAAAAGGAAGCATGGTTCTACCCGGTCCCATCTTCCAGCGGGAGCAAATCTTGCACATAATGTCTCTGCTCCCTGACTCAACGGGCACGTCCGGGAAGGCGACCAATGAAGGAATCAGTAACCCGGCCGACGTCACGAGGATGAGCGTGTACAAGGAGCCTGGCGTGCCCGATTCCAACTATCGCCACGGAGATAGAGATGAAGGTCCACACGACCACGCAGACGAGGTCTGCATTGATCTCGATCAGATCCTACGATTAGGTGACGTACCCGGACGGGGTTCTGCGTATGGAGATGAAGGACGGCGTGATTAGGCTACTGACAAGAGCCTTTGCCAGCTCTCAATCTCGTTCTTGTCGACGGTCAAAGGGGCAACATGCGCTCACCAACGGACGGGCAGATGCCTAAACTCATGGCACCGAATATGAGCGTGTAGTAGAGCGCCTTCGCGGAGGCCCCCGCGGCCAGGGCCCGAGCGTATTTGCGTCTAAGGAGCCTGATGGTGGTCACGGTCACGGTCACAATCAGAATCAGAACAGGGTCAGCTTTTTGGGCAGCTCGGGCTTGGGTTTTCGGGTCAGATTCTGACCAGTCGCTACTCTCTATCTCCGAGTTGCTCTTGGTGCCGGTCCCACTTTGGGCTGACGTAGTAATAGAGAGGCTCATGTCCTCAAGAGCCCAAATCTGCCACCAAAAGGCTGAGGGGCCGGATATTGGCCGCAGATACTTCTGAGGTTAAGGAGCTTCTCTCGATTTCTTTGACCTTGAATCCAACTTAAATTTAGGGTAGTGGCTATAACAAATTCTATTAATGCGGTGGGAGAACGGCCATAGATAAAGCAGGCTTTTTACTCGCTAGCAAACCTACTATAAGCGAGAACAGGAGGCAAAGACAGGGGGCAAAGACAGGGGGCAGAGAAGGTCAGTTGTCATATTCTATTAACGACTCCAATTATTGCTTATCAGGCATCCACGTTTTCTAGTAGTATTAAACCATATGGATACTTCTTGGAGTTATTTATTTTTGCGATAGTTACTTTCCATTCTCTAATTACAGAAGTCCTTGCTCTCCCTAAACTAAGACTTTGGTATAACCTTTACTTCTGACGATATTACCCCAGTGTCTATGCTCTAGCAGAAGGATATTCCCAATGCTGCCTATTAATAGTTACTACGGCTCTGGCGAACCGTGAGGATTAAGCCATCGTGCTAATTGGCTTGTGGCCCACTGGCTAAAAGAAAGCGACCATTGCCCGCCGGACCTGTAATCGGTAACTCTCTTAGCTCCTCTGCTTTTGTGGACTCAGGATTGTCTAGTATAATAGCAGTCTCCTCTATCTTGGAAAGATTAACGGCAGAATGTTCTTGAGAATTTGTAGTTAGTGTGTGCCCTTTGGGGTATGTTGCTTTGGGAGTTTCCTCCCCTATCTCAAGCTAATCTAGATAATACGAACATTGTCTTCTATAAGCCTTATTACTAGCGAACTCTAATCTGAGGTTCGAATAGCTTTAAACCCAATTAATATATATATATCTTAAGTAAGGGAGGAGCCTCACAATAGAATTCTTTACCTCTAAAATCGAAGATTATAGGTTTATTATAGAAAGGTCGCTGCGCCATGCTCTTTGCCTATTTAGAGAAAAAGTTTCGCTCTTGGATTATTCTAAGAAGGCCGGCGGGTATTAGGCCCCGAAAAATAGGCACGCGAAGCATGTAATTAGCCTATTTCAAAATCAAGTAATTATAATATGGGGCTCCTATATTAAAGATATTATTAACTGTATTATAATTCTTAAAAGCCCCGTTAGCTAGGCCTATAGCTAAAATAAATAGAATAGGATTCTATAAGATAGAAGTTGCCTTAATATATTCCGTTTCTAATTTTATTTGGATCTCTAGTAGCCTGTCCTAATCCCATTTAACTATTACGGCTATGCCTTATTAGGGCACGTTAGCTTATTATAGCCTATAAATAGAGGATACTTACCTGGTAGCATAATCTCTTCTTAGTAATTCTTTGGGTTAAAGTTTTAAAGCTTAAAGATTTGACTTCTTTAAAGCCATTAAATAATATAGCCTGAGAAACAGGTATCTCCTATATATTAAAGTAATTATTATATTCCCGAGGTATTCTCCTTATAGTAATTACTAGTACGGTTCACTAAATAAAGATAGATAAAGTTATATAAAATAGATAATAATAGAAAATAGATAATAATAGAAAATAAAAGAGTTATATGAATCTTATAAGGGATTTATAGTAGCTAGAATTACGTTATACTTCATATTAGGATAAGTTAGGCTATAAACCTAATATTAGGCCAAAATTTGCCCTAGTAACCCTATATTATACTAGTAGATATTACTATAAGCCTCTCTCTCCGGATATTTTCCTGCTAATTACTTAGTAAGAATATCTAAGTACTAGGATATACCCCTTAATTCACCTTATATATGCCCCGTATTATATAATTAAAGGAATTAGCTATAGGCTAACCTTTATTATTACTTCTTTCCTTGGCATAATTTCACTACTATATAAATCTCATAATAATTATAGGTATACTTATTCTAAGCTTTATATAGCTAATTACGCGTTATGTGGCTTATATAAATATATTACCTTTTTTGAGCCAGGTCTTTAACCTACTTCTTCTTAGTATAATTTTATTATTAGATAATTAGCAGAATTTTTAATATAGTTATAAGTAATATTCCCGGCACTAAGAATTATTTAGAAGAATACAAGTTATAATATTACCTATTATACTTTATAGTAACCTTACTTAGTTAGAGTTAACCTATTTTTAAAGAACTAAGGAAATTTAGGTAATATAGTAATAATATAAAATAATCTTAGTAATAAAGCTATTATTAATAATAACGTGTAAGGTAGGCTACTTTACTTCTTAAGCTAGTATGTGTCTCTAAGCTTTAGGTTAGGGAAGACCTTTAATCTGCCCCTAAATATAAGAGATACCTATAATATAAAGTAAGAATTTGCGGGTAAATTACTACTTCTAATCTTATATAAACCCTTACTACGTATTAAGGCCTAATAAATATTACTTTATACTATTTCGTATTCTTTTATAAAGCCTTTAAACCCTTTTCTTTCTTTTATTTTTCCTTATTATATTTCCTTGCCCCTAAAACCTCTTATTTATTAGACTAGAATATTAATATTTATATTTCCAGGCACGGACATATTTATTAAACTCGTTAATAACCTCTTCGAGAAAGAATTACTTTAGTTCCCTGCTTTAAGATAATATTTTTTCTTTTTTACTTCTTGGCTTTATTTATTATATATACTAATTATTAAATAGAACTAGATTAAAAGGCTATAAGGAAATCTTTTTCTTTAAAATAGTAATTCTAGTTATAAATTTCATAAATCTTTATATATCTTATATACTATTTATATCTGAGTAATTAATTACTTTAGTAAGTATCTCCGCTTTATAAAACTAGCTATAATTATTACTAATTCCGAAAGGGAATCTCTACCCGGTATTATCTTCTTATAAGGAGCTAGTATTAGTATAATAGTACTTCTTTAACTAGATAATCTTCCCTAAAGAAGCTAGGAAGAAAAGTACGTGCTATTTACTATATAGCCTCGGGTTTCTATAGGCGGGTTATAATTTAATAAACTACTAGCTAGGATAGTAGATAGCGGGATATTTAGAGAAATAGTAGTAGTAGAGATAAAGAATAAATTAGATTTGGAAATCCCGAAAGATATATTAATTAATTTAACTAAGTTAGTAATTCCGGAAAAAAAGATAAAGAAACCAGGGAAAATAACTTTAAAAGTAATATTCCCAAGTATAAGAGATTATAATAAGTATATTTAGATCTTTTTATATGAGATAATAGTTTCGAGGGCATAGTTAGAGAAATAAATAGGGAAGTTAATAGGGCTAAGAAATAAAAGAGAAAGGTAAGTAACTTTACTTATTCTTATACTTCTTTATTTTAAATAGGGCTTTCTTATCTTGGTTCTATTTTACTTATCTAATATATAATATACTAACTTTGCTTAATAGATTACTTTAAAGCTAGTTAAGCTAGAAGAGCTATAGTATAAGGGGGCACGAGATACTAAAGTATTAGTGGCCTTGGTATTATATAAAGAATTAAAGAGGGCTAGAAAGTTATGAATATAATTAGGTTTAACCTAAAGCAAATATATCCTAATCTTAATTACTATTAATTACTTTAAAGATTTTCCTAAGAGAGAAAAACGAGATACCTTAATTATTATTAATTTAATAGAAACTAAAATATATTATAAATATGCTTGCGAAATATAGCTAGACTTTATAAAGTTTAATAGTAATATTATTACTAGTATTATTTAGTAAAATAAGCTACTCTTATATACTAGGATATAACTATAAATACTATATAGATACTACTAAAGTTAAATTAAAAATAAGAAAAAGGCAAGTTCTTATGAATAACTTAGTAATACTTGTTTTATATTACTTTCCTATATTAGAACCTAGATCTCTAAATAATAGAGAGTAATAATAAAAAATAATCCTATTATTACCTAAGTTATTTCCTATAATATTTTAAGACCTGCTTCTTATAATACTTATTAGCTAAAGATAGAAAAGATAATTAAGGCCAAGTAAGGTTTAAGGAAATAAGGAAGACTAAGCTAAGAGGCCCGGATTATTTCTGCCTATTTCCTAAAGTAACTTTTAGCTTTAGAATACTAAAATAGTATAATTAATGAGATGTATTTTAGCTATTATAATTACTTATTATCTAGAGATATTACTAGTAATATGTCTTTTACTTTATATTATAGCTTATAAGTATTACTAGGATATTAGTTTATAATATACCCCAAGTATTACCAAGTTATTATAAGAGTATAGTCACGTGAAATTCCTTTGTCTCTAAGAACGGAAAGCTTATTTAATACGGTAAATAGAAAAGGCTTTATAAAGTAATTAGATTCTCGGTGCCCTTTATTTAATAGTATTAGTGAGAGTAGCCTCGCTAATATAGCTTTCTAAACACGTGCGAGTTAGGAATAAAAGTTTAAAGCTTTTCCCATTTAAGTCTATCTCGTTTAAGCCTTACTAGATATAATAAAGACTAGCTCTATATTTATATTTTTATTAGTATAAGTATAATATAACTTGATTTTTTTACTTACTAGCTATAAGGGTATTAGGACCTTAGTAATATTAGGCCTAACTATAATTACTACTTTATTATCCTAATTTGCCTCGAAATAAGGCTGTGGCTAATATATATAAAGACCACATAATAGAGTCTAAAGATAACTATAATATACTAGTACTAATATAAATTAGTACATGAACTAAAGAAATTAACTTAAATAGGCTATCTAATCTATAATATAACCTTATAATCTAAGGATTCGAAGTTATATGAGGCGCGCTAAACCTGAGGTACTTTATTTATACTAGGATTCGCGAATTCCAAAAACGTTTATAAAAGAGCTAAATCTGGCTTTACTAATACTAGATACCTAAAGTAGGGGGCCTAATAAACTCTTCTTTTATTATTATTATTCTAATATATTTCCGATATCTTATTCTAGTATTTCTTTATTAAGTATATATATCCTTTACTCGTTTATTATCTAGAAGATTATTTCTAAAGAATAAAGCGCTTTATTTAAAATAATTATATATATTATTTAAAATAAACCTAAAAGAAGAATTTACTTTTCTATATAACCTTAGCTTAAATATAATACTTTTTAGTAAAGATTATAAGAAGTCTTATAGGGAATCCGGTAATTATAATATCTTTATTATTATTAGTAGACTAGATAGAAATAAACTCTATTATCGGGATGCTTTTCTAGAAAAAGACTAGAATAGACTTAAGAATTGAATTAGATATAGAGATTTAAGTAGCTTAATAGTCAAATAAAAAGAAGTATATATTAGTTATAGTAAATAAAAAGCCTATCTTACTAGGGAGAATTAGGAAATAGATTACTCGAGTATAATAGATGAAATATTTATTAATAACGGGGGAAAGAAGTATACTTATGCTTATATAAAAGAGCCTAAGTAAATTAAGATTACTTATCTAGAAAATTAAATTAGATCAGGTAATATTCTATTATTTTTTATAAGCTAGAGAAGCTAACCAAGTTCAGGTAAGTATTCCGGGAAGTCATATGCTCATATTAGGAAAGCTAAGTATATTAAGATTACCTAGTTAAAAGATTAAACTAGACTAAGTACTATCCTATTATCTTTTTATAATCTATAGAAACTAACCGCGTTTAGATAAGTATTCCGGAAAGCTTAGAAATAAGGCTAAAAGCTTTTCTATTCCTAATAGCCTTATTATTATAAAACAAGACATTTACTATACTCTTTATAAGGCAGGCTAAGCTATTAAAGCTAAGTATAGAAGGGTACCTGGCGTTTTTACTATATTAGATCTAGTAAAGAATAAGAATAACTTAATAGTACTAATACTACTAAGGGCACTTAAATAGTCCGGAAATATTAAATTCAAAGGACTTCTCACAAATCTGGATCTAGCCCGCATACGCGCTATTTATAGATAAGGAGCTTTAGATTCCTTTGGCCTTTAGTATATTCTAATTAGTATTAATACTAAGGCAAGCATAAAAAAGTATAAAGAATATATATATGAATTTGACTTCTTATTTATACCTAATATAAAAACCTTCTAGCTAAATAAAGATAATTTTTTTAAAGATAGGTTTAAGCTTCTAGATCTAGTATTTAATCGAGCTATCTAAGAAAATCAGAAAATAATCCTCTTTCTTATATTATCTTTAACTAATATTATTATATATACGGATATATAAAAGGGCCTCGAGATCTTCTAGAAAGTAGTCGGAAGAATCTATATATAAAGTAGATATTCTATTTTCTCCGAGAGTATTCTAATCCCGCGAGATAATATAGCTAATAATAATTTTAATATAGTAGCTATAAAAAGATTTTACCTATATTTAGAGAATATTCCTACTAAGATATATACTAAAATTACTATATACGTAATAAATATCCTAGTAAGTATTTTTAATAACCTAGAAAATATGGGCTATCTTATTAGTAAAGATCTTTAAAGCTATATTTAAAGATAAGGAGTTTAATTTTATAAGATAATATATGGGCTAAATCTAGTTAATAGTATAATCTAGGAGAAGTTTTTATATAATCTTAATAGTTTCTATAAAAAGCATTTACTGGAAATATAGCTTTCCGAGACAGAAATACCGCTCCTAGAAAATGGAATACTATTTCCTAATTCTAGTAAGGATTTTAATCCTAATAAGAAATTTGACCCTAATAAGTATAATATTATCCCGTACTTAACTAAAGGTCTCCTATATAATACGCTTCCTGCTCTTATAACTAGTAGTAATAACCTTATCTCTAAACTAGGTATTCTTAATACTAAGAATATAGTAAACCAGACTTTAATTTATAAGATTATTAGGACACTAAAGCTCTAAGATATTAAAGCTAACCCTAATATTTATCTAGAATAAATAGTATTCGTGATCTTAATACTTTTAAAAGGTAAGCTATATAATAGTATATAAAACGGTCCTGGGTTATAGCTCGAGTAGTTCTACTACGGTTATAATTATAAATTATAACTATAAAGCTCAAAGAGAGAGAAATGAGGTTAGTTATAGATAAAGGTTAGGTTTCTTTTATTTTAAGTTTTTTTTATTCGAGTCAAAAATGGAAATAACCTATAATGTCTTCTATACTTTTATTTATAAGGTATGTATTATACTATTTAATATAGAGAGCCTACCCTCGTTACTAAATATTCGGTTACGGGTATTGTAGTGGGGAAACGGCTGACGCTCACGTGGGTGGTCACATGCTCGGCTATAGCATCTGGCAGTGTATATAGCTCTGTCCTCCTCTCCTTCTCTCCTTCTCACCACATTATGGTGTTCTGAGTATACGAGTTCTATTATATATATTGTGTCCCCACGATCCCCTCTATAGTATGTTTCCTAGATACGAGATCCCCTATCTCTATATACTAATTAGGGAGTTTCTTATATATGTAACCAAAGCTTTCCTTTAATCCAAATCCCGTATAGAAGCCGCCTATATACATCTATCTCTTCAAATAACTATATTAACTAATGTGAAGGGTAATGAAAAATAGCGACGTGTAATACAAGTTTCAAAAAAATGTCTACAGAAGCTATATTCTCTTTCCAAATATATAGGTATGTAGCTGAGATTAATTATTAATTTAATATTGCGACGTGGAACAAAACCTTTATAGAAATTTAAAGGGTATAATTCGTGAGGGGAAAGTATAGGGTCCTCGTACTTGATATCCTATATAATATTGTCGCCTAAAGAGAATAAATACTTAAATAAAATATATCGCAAAATCTGTATATATATTAGTCTAGGGGAATTTAGTCGAATTTATTTTACGTTCTTTTAACATTACCTGGGTCATATTAGAAGAGTAGCTATTAGAGAAAAATAAATACAGATACCTCACCTATATAATTAAATAGACTACGTCTCCGAAATCGGGCTAACTTTGGAGCTATTAATTAGAATAACGGAACTTTTAGATACATTTAATGCTTTCATTATCTCCTCTACTCGAGAGCTATACTATATATCCTACCCCCGAGTAATATACTTTATTATATAGCGTTAGGCTCTAATTATTTAAAGGTAATAGTCCTATAATTACGTTTCCGCTAGCCTCGTGGCTAATCTATATAGTAGGTGGCCTGATAATGCCCTGAACTATTATAATTATCTTAGTACATTTCTTTAGGGTCTAATTTGGGACCCCTCTAGGTATAAAGAAATCTATAAAGGTCATTCGAATAAGGCAGAACAACTATTAAACTGACTATATGAAATAGATCTAAAAGAAGAATTTAGTTTCCTCTATAAGCTAGGTCTAAGCATAGCCGTTTTTGGAAAACATCTTAAGAAATCTTATAGATATCCTAGAGAGCTTATTTTATTTATTATTATAACACGATTAGTAAGTAATAAACTCTACTACTAAGATACCTTTCCGGAAGGTGAGCTAAATAGACTAAGAAATTAGATCCGTTATAGGGACCTAATGGGCTTAGTAGCTAAGTAGAGGGAGCTCGACGTTATTAGCTATAAGGTAAAAACTTACCTGGCTAGGGAAAATCCGGGAATAAACTACTCGGCTATAATAGATAAGATATTTTTAAATAAAGATAGGAAGAATTATATGTATACTCTTAGTAAAGAGACTCGGTATATAGTCCGAATTTCATATCTATAGGAGGAAATTAGTCTAAGTAATACTTTATTACCCTTCTTAGATTTTATAAGCTAATAGCTATTTAGGAGAATATTCTGGAAGGGTTTAGAGAGCTACTAAGAACTTCTCTGACCTAATTACCCTTAACCGAAAGTTCCTCTTAGGACAGATTCCTGAAACACTATATTACTATAAATAGATAGATAAGGAAACGATTCTGCTTATACCTAGTTTACTAAAATTACACGATTTCGGATTATTTACTATTAGTAGCTAGCCTTATAACTATGAGATTAATAAGAATAGTAATAAGTTAAGGGAATAGTAATAAAAGCCTTATATTAGTTTTATCATGTTAGGTAAGGATATTTCGTACTTGGAGTTCTTTAAAAAGCCTAAGGAGAGAGAAGACATTATAGTAGCTACTTAGGAGCTATGTCTGTTCCGGATAGTAGATAGCTCTTATAGCCTCTATAACGTGACACGCGTATGCACCGTAGATAATAACAAGGATCTAGAAATCGTAGAGTGGAAGTACTACGGAAGCGTTTATTCTAATAATAATAGGTTATTCCTTATATTAAAGTACTTTCCGGTAATAGAGTAAGGAAAGCTAGTATTCTTTAATATTACCGTGAGTAAATAGGGGATTTAACTAGACGTCCTAGACATTATTGAGGAGGTTATTAGTAGTCTTAACCGACCTCTCATGTCTTAAACGGATAAATAATAAGATTAATATTCACAAGATCCTGTAGAACTACACGTCTTAAGTTACTATAGGCTAAAGGTAGTATTACTTGGAGGAAAGGCTCGAAGAAATATTAGCCTAACCCCTTCCAAAATTATTCCTCTTTACCTTAATAACAATTCTTAAGTCCAAGCTAATTCTAGATTTCGTATACTTAGCAGCCACACGACTTGTCTATATCTGGCCTTGCCGCGAATATTCCGTAAAATCGGCCGCCTGTCCAGTTTAGGCCCTCACAGGCATCCTAAAAAGGCGCCGTGGGCAATCCAAGTTCACGTCCATGAATCACCTGTTTTGGGAGTAGCCGATTATGGCTCCCTTTGGTAGGGAAGTCCCACAGACTGACCTTAAAATGGGCGGCGTCTAATTTAGGCTCACTCCAGATCTAGATCATGCAGGTCATTATTGCCAGCTCAGCCAGCTGGGGAGCCGCGCCTCTCGGCTCGAATGCGGGAGTCGTGGGACAGCGAGCGTTTCTGGTTTAGCCTTGCGTCGAGGAGCAGCTTCGACGTCGACCAAATCTACTGGGAGGTTCTTATAAGGAGGGCCTAGGCGAAGCGATGTTGGACACGGCGACACTTGCTCTCAAATGGATCAAGACAAAGGAGGAGTGAATGAAACAACTCCGCCAGGTACTTGTAGATCATCTCAAAAGGCTTGTATTGGTCGTAATCAGGCACAGCAACCTCGCTGATTGTGGGGATGAGGGTCAGGGGAAGGCGTGGCAGAGTTGGGACCCGCACTCCAAGAGACAATAAGGCAGAGTTGGGACCCGCACTCCAAGAGACAATAAGGCAGAATTGACGGCACCTTGTGAAATTCCTTCTAACCTTGACGCCAACATCTAAATGAACTCCCAATACCAGGGGATGATTACCAAAGTTCATCAGCTGCTAACCCGGTCTCATTCCCTGGCCGGGGTCGTGGCCGTACTCCCCACATGTCCCAATATCCTTGCCTTCTCGACAACACCTCGTCCTTCATACAGCTCGGGTGCGTACGCAATCAAACTCTTGAGGGCCAATTTCGATTCTTCCAAAGCCAATCTGTCAGTTTCATCTTCTCCCACTAGGATCAAGTGGCGGACGTAGAACAAAGTGCTGCAAATTTTGTTCATGACTGTCAAAAAAGCCCCGTGAATCATGCGATCCGCTGTACTCTCCGGTACCGCGGCAATCAGATAATGCGCCGAGAACTTCTCAATAGCCGTCGGGACGTCGAGATCTCCATAATCGATGTAGAGATTGAGTAAAACCGCAATGTCCGACAGAATGTATCTCTTGAAGTGTTATTCCCAGCCATGAGTTATAGACGATCAGAGTAGCGAGTGATAATCATATCTGTGACGCCTTGCCGATTATCGCCGATATCACTTCTTGAACTGCTCTCTTCAAAAAGTGCCATGAAATCGGCTTTCATGTTTCTAAGTCCTTCCACGTCAGAAGCTGCCAATCTCGGTAGGTCCGCTCTCTCGGGATCCGGATTCGTCATGTTGAGATCATACCAGTATGCCGATACCATGCCTGAGTAATCGAGTCTCAGTCTCTGCGCCGTAATGCCTGGATACCTCATCGACGCTCCCCTCAGCACCTCGAGCTGGGGCATCCTCTCGAAGCTTTAGTTCTTGCCACTTGATCTCTCATGGGCTCAAAGATCAGAGAGGTCTTGACCGCGTCTAGAGTCGCCGAACGCAGGGCCATTATCGCCGTCCGTCATTATTACGCAGAAGATAGCCTTGTGTATCGAGAGTTCCCATTGTGGTCTTCCCCGCTGACATCCCATCTATATAAACCAGATTTGTAAGAGGTCGGGTCCTCCGGTAGATGTGAAGGAAGCCTTTCAAAAGTCTGGTTCATCGTCGTCGTCATCCATGCTGTGTATCCCATCCACAGTCTCTGCCCAGGTCAACTCGAAGGGAGGTGGAGGAGGTCCCTCTCCACGTTCGTCGGGACGTTCTGGGAAAGCTCGAGCGAACATCTCTGCATGTTCGATCTCGAATGCAAGCCATTCCACGGTCTTTACTGCACTGGGTGTATGTGTTCGATGGTAGATGTGATTGTTGTTGGGTATTCTTGCGGGAAAGAGCGACAGCCGTTGTAATTCAAGCTGGATCCCCATTGTCGCATCGAGAAGTGGACAGTATTGAAGATATGAGGCGGGCGTCGGAGTTGACCTTAGGCGAAGGCATTTTCGCTCTTGAATGGTATGCTTGTCTCCTCATTCGATTCCCAGCTACAGGCGCGGCATGCTTTGCGGCAACTGGTACGGGTTGGTCTGGTTTCGTCACACTGGTGGCGTTAATTCTCGGAACAGGGCAGATCAAAAAGAGCTACTTACCTTAACGCGGCGCCCCTTACATGTGAGACGCCGAAGGCTTGGGAAGACCATGTTGCTGTTCTCAATGTAGGATTCCCAAGATGAAGGAGAATCGAGCTCAACGGTCAACATTTTGACTCTTTAATGCTGACTAAGCTCGTGTCATGTGATTTCTCCCCTAGAGCGAATCAAAACAAATTGTCGAGATTCCGTTGCACATTCGCAGGAACTTTATAAGAATTCAGTACAAATTTGGAAATCGAGTGAAAGTCAGCTGACGTGGGGAAAATATATCCCATCTTCAGGTGCATCATATCAAAGCCCTGGCAAAGATCCGGTGGAAATCACTGAAAATTTATTGACAGTTGAACCCCAAAATTACTCTATATATCTTTCTAAAACATCTCACATGCAGAAATATAAGCCTGGATAGTGTTTGCTTGAAGATACAAATACAAGTGATCTCTAGAATTATAGAAAAACAGGGACCGAAGAGCTACTCAGAGTCGACTGGCGATTGCGACAAGTGGGGTAGCCTGGTACAGTGTGCCACGCACTTCTTTGTCTGGAAAGCAATCCACTAAGAACGCAGCTTCTCTCCGATCCTCGGGGTTCGTCTGAAGGCAAGTCTCAACAATCCTGCGGTAGAACTCGGGAACATCCTCCATCAAGGGTGGCGGCGGATAATCCTCGTGTTCTTCAGGGAATTCTTCTTTGGCCAGCACCGAGAGCAACAACCCTACCTGATACATGTCCAACTTCTGACCGGTGCCTCTTCCAGGTGGTCCAAAGATTCCTGCCGCTCGACCTTTTGGTGTGTTCTGGTACTCCGGGCTCTGCCAACCTGTTGGACAACCCCGCTTCTTGATACCCATGACTTTGATATTCCAGTCTCTAGTCAGGCCGAATTGAAAGCCGTTGACTTCTCCCATGATAACACCCATATCGTGTATAGCTGCAAGTGCAGACAGAATCTGCTTAGCCCATTTCAGCTTTAGGGTCCATGATAAATTGCCTCGGTTACTTCTAATGAAAACCGCGAGTGGAAAGAGGCTTTCCACTAGCATTCCCTTGATGTAGGTCCCGGAGGGATCAGTCACCACACCGAAAAGGTTGGTGATTAAGTGATTGTGTCGACTGTTTTGAAGATGACTCAAAGCATACAGTTCGCTGTTGAAGCTCTCCACTTGTTCTTGAGTCGGGATCTCTCTCTTGACATATTCCACGGATTCATCAGCCCCTTCGCGAGTAACTACATACACCCACCCGCCCCAATGATGGGTTACTTTTAGAGTCGTCTCTGAAATGGATTCGAGTTGTAAATTGTTGTCGCTGAGGCGAGGAAGCTCGGTGGAGTTGTCTAGATCGACTGTGCAGCGAGCAAAGTAACCGCATAAATTCCGACAGATTGTCAAGTTCGTAGTCGAATACGAGAAATTGTTTGAGGCAATTGAATCCCACATTGCGTTAATGAGTGTTGAAACCATCTCCTCTCGTTGCCGATATGTTTGCGTGAGGAGACCGATGCTTGCCATGGTTTGCGTGGACTCGAATTCGATCGTGAAACGCTGCCATCCTTGACTGGTAAGGCAGCTGATCAAATATTTGTATCCCCGCCCTCCATCAGACATGGCTATATCACTGACATGGTTGAGATAAAATTTAGATTCTGTGGCGATGATTGCTTGAGGCACTCGCACGGATACCCCGTCATGAGTTGGCAAGGTGTGCGCATGTGCAGGTAGAGTGAAGCGGAACGTGTCCAGCTGCGCATCTGGTACGGATAGCGATGTAGGAGGTGCTTGAAAAGGTGCAAATGTTCCCTCAGGTACGCTGTTCGTCGCTCTAGCCGACAACATATCAGACTGATCTCCAAGCCTCAAGTTTCCGAACTGTTGAAAGAGGTTTTCCTGGCGTTGGATTGTTGTTTGCATGCTTTTGAGGAGGTTCTCAAGTTGGATTGGGCCAAGTCGAAATAATAGTGGGAGTAATTGTGCTTCGCTGAGCGCGGGAGGGGTTGGCAGATTGACAATATCGTGTGGTGCCATCAAGGATTGTTCGATGCGGTTGGTGGAAGCTTCAATTCGTCTCGTGCAAGCTCTGCGGAAAACAACGTCAGTTCTCACAACACAAAAAGAGTCTCGGAAATTTCGATACTCACGTAATGGAACTTTGCAGGGCAAAGCTCAGATGCCCTCTGAATTCCTTCACCTCAGCCACAAGTGCCATAATATCATCCTTGTTCCAAGACCAAGCCCATTTCTTGGTGGAAGTTGGACCAGAACTCAAGCCAGAGTTTGGAATCTGGCTCTCAAGGTCTTGAAGCTCCATATCATCATTCTGATCCGTATTCTTGGAACCTGTTTTCAGACCATTCTCAACGCGGTCTTCGAGCTTCAAGAGCTTCGAGTTAAGTCTCCACCACGCAGCCTTGATGGCAGTAGAAGACAGGACATCGCTTTGAACAGCATCAACATCCTCGATCACTACCCGCATCAAGGTAATTTGCTCTTCTAAAGCTTCCACTTCCTCTGGAGCTTTGTAGGCCGTTTTGGCCTTTTCGAATCCTTTCGACAAGGCGGCGGTTATCGCCTTTGACGTGAGTGTGACGCCCGCGTGTCCAAGCAAACCCAGAGGTTCTACCTGAGACTGGGCCATATTGACAGCGGGTTGAGCTTCTAGCTGAGAAGGGGAAATCGAAGTTGAGAGCCTCCCTGTGGCGGGGTTGGAGGGGTACTTTGTATCGCCGACTCGCAGAAAGGACAGAGGTGGAAACGCACAAATTCCGCCTTGTAACGCTTTCCACCGATGCTATAATATCAACGAAAACAAAGAGTTGAATGTAATCAGGATGATCAACAGATGGCAGAGTAGATATCTAAATTTTTCTTTGGTTTCCAGAGGTGCCCGACAGCTTGGCGGCTTGCGTCAACCTGCAGCCACAATGTCTCAATCTGAACCTATAAATAGAAGGGTTCACCCACCAACCGCCCACACCCCCATTCCGCCCAACCAAAAAATCGACGCTTTTAATAATTAATTACACCACAACCAATTAATGAATTTTGTTGATTTCTACACCATTTTAATCGCATTTAGTCCCTCTTCGAATCTGCCACGATGCCTATTAAGAAGAAACCAATTGTCGACTACCCTGACGACCCGGACGAGATACCATATGCCGATCGCTTGGAAATGGCTTGGGAGGCCTATATCGACTCGAATAGGAAGCTATCTATATGAAAAGTAGCTAAATATCATAGAGTTAAATGGGAGACTCTACGGGATCGAATTAATGGTAAGAAGTCACATAAAGAATCGTCAGAGGGATAGTAGCGCTTAAGCCCGGTAGAGGAACAGATAATTGAATAGTATATTATATAACTTGAGGTTTGGGGATAGCCTCTAATGGTTTCGTAGGTTCAGAAGATAGTAAAGGAGCTTCTAATTATAAAGGGAGACCTCAGGAAAGTTAGAATTAACTAGACATAGAAGTATCTTATACGCTATCTATAGCTCAAAGCTCGATTCGTCCTACTATTAAATAAAGATCAAGTTATCTCAGAGGATCTAGATCAAATTCGACGCTTTTTTAGGCTTTTCCGAACCATAATCGATAAATACGATATTCACGAAGACGACGTATATAATATGGACGAGAAGGGTATTATAATAGGGGTCTTAGTAAAGCTCAAAGTCATCTATTCTAGGAAGCATAAGAAGATAAGAATAATATAATAAGGGAGTAAGGAATAGGTATCGCTCATTAAGTATATATCTTCAAATAGAAGAGTACTCTCTCTATACGTCATTTTCAAGGCCAAGTAGCTTAATAAGGCTTAGTACGACGAATTTAGGAAGGATAGAGGGGGGACTTATACTATTTCTAATCGAGGGTAGATAGACGACGAGCTTTGCCTTAAATGGTTTAAAATTATCTTTGAACCAGAAACTACGAATATCAAAAAAGGTGAGTATTAAATACTCCTTTTTAATAGCTATAGATCTCACTTGACACGTTAAGTAGTCTCTTACTACTTGGAAAAGAAGATTATATTACTCTATCTTCCTAGCTATTTAACGTATATCCTTTAACTATACGATATAGGTGTTTTTGGACTACTTATGGACGCCTACTATAGGATCCTTATAGAAAAGACTTAATAGGGAGCTAGATATTCTATTAATAAACTCATATTTTTGGAGATCCTTCGTAAGGCTTAATATTAAGCCTTTACTAAGTATAATATTAAGAGATCATAGGAGAAAATAGGGCTCTTTCTATTCGATCCTAAAGTCGTAATTAGCTTACTTCTAGTAATTATATTATAATGAGAGGAGGAGGCAGCTAAATTAAAGGTACCAAAACCTCCTAGTTAACCTACTACCTCTAGATAGCTAGCTCCCTTAATTATCGATACTCCTATCGATATTAGCGCTATTAAAGTCGTCATTAAGGTATCCTTCAAGTCAAGCCTCAATAGCCTCAAAAATACACTTAGAATAGTTAACCCTTTATAAGATTAATAACTAAAAAATCTAGAGACTATAGTTCAGAAGCTTAGTAACTCTGCTACCGCCGCTATCACAGAGATAGTTCTCACTAAAGGAGTCAATAAAGAGCTTATCGAATCGTCTGATTATTAAAAGAATCGTAAGAAGGCTTCCGCAAAAGCCGATAATAAGATTATAGATACGAGAGTCTTAAGCTTAGATATAATAGACGAGGCGATACGGATTAAAGCAGAGCAAAAGAAGGCGAAAGCGGAGGAGCTTACAAAGCAGAAGAGGCTCAAGGCTATTACAAAGCAGTGGAAAAGCCTCTATAATCAAACCTTAGTTAATTTCAGGAAATGGGCCCTAAGATACTTCAGGAGGTTAAAGATAATATAGATCTAGGGTATTAATTACTAATAGGAATATCAAAAGCTTCAAAAACACTAAGGCCTATACGAAGAAAGTACTACTAGCGAGCCCTCCGATCAAGTATATCCTCCCTCCTATCGAGTTCAACGATCTCTCTGCTCCTCCTACAAAAGCACGATTAATTAGTCTCCTCTCTCCTATACCCACGACCCCTCCATCTGCTCCCTCCCATCGAAACGAAGATCTCTAGTAAAGCAATCGATAAGACGAAGAGCAAGGAGGGCAAAGGAGGTAATTAATAAGGTAATTAAACCTCTAGAGACCTTATAATTAGTGGACGAAGGAGTAAAAGGAGGCTATTCCATAACGAAGTACTTGCAAAGGGTCTAGCTAATTAGAAGGCGTAGATATTATATAAATGAAATGGCTATTTTCGAGCTTTTCGTAAACTGAAAATCGAATTTACGTGATATTCGTGGCTATGGTTCTAAGGAGTCTAGGGACTAAGTATAAGGTACCTAAATTTAGGCCTGTTTCCCGCTAAACACAAGTCACTAATTCTCCCCGCAGGACTATATTACTACAAACTACTATATTTACGATTCTATTAATACAAATAGCTTTAGATAGTATTAGGAACCTAATTTCAGTATTAAAGATCAAGTTTTAATAGGAGTTTTAATAGTTATTATGGAAGAACCAAAAATCGCGATTTTTTGGTTGGGCGGAATGGGGGTGTGGGCGGTTGGTGGGTGAACCCTTCTAGCCCACGAACAGAAAACAACACCCAACACAGCCACTTGATCAACTCGAGATAATTGCAGTGATCCGAAAGAAAAATTTGAATTTCAAAAATTAATGAAGCTCAGTAGGATATAATGTGATAAAAAAAAATAAGTTTTCTCCCCGATCAACAATATAAGAAGATTATTTGGCCAGATGTGCAGTCATGTGAACCCCCCCCCTCTGGCGGGTAGCGAGTCAAAACAAAAGGCTACAGTAGAACTCTGTTGCACATCGCAGGGAGCATGAATTTACAAGAACCCCGCAAAATTTGGAGAAGCGTGAAGCTAGTTGAATCTTACTTCATGAAGTACCTGTAGAAGCTGTGCTTTCCTCCTGGAGAACTCAATCTCAAATTGTCCATTGTACTTCGAATTTGAGTACTTTACTCAGCGATGACTCGATGTCCGGGGGCAAATTGGTAAGAACACAGCATCAAAGGAAGAGAAACCCGTTATCTGAAAGAGCCGGCGCCCCTCTAAAAAAAGCTGAAGTCGAAAAAGCCTCACTCTCTCCTCAAAATCCGACTGACACGGAAGATGACACTTTGTCTCCAGAGGGAATGTCAGAAAGGGGAGTTGGCGAATTTGAGAACGGGATACCAGATTGACTAGAAGCCAGCAAGCATGCAAAGAGAGCATGCTCAAAAGCGTGGACCCGAGGTTGATATCTATTTTCGCTTTCGGCCTCAAATGCGAAGAGGCACGAGCTGGTGGAGATACCAGATGTTGAACGAGGCATTGGTAGCGCGAAAAGGCTTGAATACGATACCCTGCCTCGAGTGGGAGGATGGAACTATATATACCTGAATGGTGATGTACAGGGATCTGAAGGAGACATATGAAATAAGAGGGTCCTCTTTCAACACCAGAATCGGATATCAGCTTGCTCCGAGACCCTCAGATCACTGTCCAAAGTTGACCACGTTCTCCTTGACGGCGACCCGGACACCATTCTCACATTGCGACGAGCTATGAAATTTGGGTCGCCACGGAGGCTGTCGAAGAAAAGCATTTGGGTCGATAGTCGTCCAGAATCCAGCCGGGCGTACTCGAAAACAAGCCTCAGGGAAGGTCAGGGGGCAGTGTGGCTCACTTGATTGGCCTAGGAGTCGGTGCAGGTAGCGCCACAACTTCTTCCTCTGTGCAGAAAAGAAAAAGAGATGAAAGGCTTGATGGGGGTAGTAGACTGAAGAGGTCCAAATCCGGCGGTAGTCATGCTAGCGCGACAAATGTGCACAAAGAAGACCAGCTAGACGCAATCGACGCCCCTAGTATTCAAGAAACAGTGGTTAACAGTCTAGCAGACTACCGGAATGACTAGCAGCGGAATAATGTCGACAGTATTCATGAAGCCAGAGCCAACAGTCTAACAGACTACGAAAGTGAGACGTACGGCAACCGAGTGAACTACTGCTTAGTAACTTCACCAGCTAAACGACCTCTCCACGAATATCAATCGGTCAGAGAGCTTTTAGAAGCGCTGCGCGATGCTATCCGAGGTCATAGGTTACTACTCGAGGATACAAAGATTCTTCATCGGGATATCTCCGAGAATAATATCATCATCACCGAACTCCCTGCCAAAGAAGCCCCGAAAGGAAGACTAATTGACTTGGACTTGGCAAAGGAGCTGGACAGCATGCCGAGTGGGGCTCTTCACCGAACTGGCCTTCATATCGGCACAGCCTCGAGTCCTTTTTTTACGTCTTCGTATGGATGTGTATTCGATATGGCTACAAAAGCACGGGCGGGCGAAAACCCAACAAGCAGATGAGACCGAAGACAAGCATACTGCGAGGTTGGTATACTGGGACATATACCAAAATTGCCAACACAAAGCAGGGCCATATGGGTAAAAATCGATTTGAGACTTTCATCGCGGAGTTTGCGCTGAAGTTCGAGAACCTCAAAGCCGTTGGCTCGCGAGCTTCGATCCGCTTTCTTCCCCATCAGAGATGGGGATATCTTCACGGGCACATTCTACGACCACGATATAATGTACGATAGGATGATCAAGGCGTTCAATAGGGCAATTTGCCCCAGGGAAAAGCGGAGCAGGCAAATGCATAAAGATGCAAGGACGGGGGGTCAGGATTGTGGGCGTTTTGTTGATGGGTTCTTTTCTTTTCTTTTTGCTTACAAGGGTCTGGGGGAAACTTTTCTATACAATGATACCAGGGATGTCAATAAACGTGCGACTTATTGTATAATACACCAATTTTTCTTTCCGATAAAGACTGTCTGCTTCCAATATCAACCCCTCTATTTTCTTTGTGGTATTCCACCCATGCATCTGATCCCCTAATCCTCTTCGCCTTGAACGCCGCTTCCCTCGACCGTACCTGCTCCCGCGATACGACTGGCTGACGGAGGGATAAGGTCCCTTTCAGATATTCGTCCCGGCAGACACTAAGGGACAAGGGGGCAACAGAGCTTGAGTTACTTACCAGTCCACCTGCAGGAAGCCTATTCGTCTCTGAGCCGAAGTATGTTCCACGCGTGCGTACTGCTGGCGGGGTTCTCTTTAAGAATTGTTGGAAGATCCAGTTCCAAGGCTTGTCTTCTTTCCTGTATGCCGGCAAGCGCTGCTCGTTAGGTCTGACCATCCCTATCCCTTTTCTCCATATCCACCTTCTCCCTTTCCTTCCTCCCTATCCCATCTTTCCCTGCCCCCCTTCTCCTGCTTTTCGCTAGGACCATAATCGGGCACCGCACCATCATCCCCATGTTCCCGATAAACCCCTCTAAGTCCACCTCCATGACTCCTTCCCCCAGGTAGCGGGTTAGGGCCAGGACTAAACGCCGACATATGGGTCGAGTCGTACTCGAAAAGTCGGGTTCATCGTCGTCGTCATCCATGCTTTGTATCCCATCCACAGTCTCTGCCCAGGTCAACTCGAAGGGAGGTGGAGGAGGACCCTCTCCACGTTCGCCGGGACGTTCTGGTCGCTCAGGATCCCCAGGTTTTCCAGGCTTCCTCCCAGGTCGTCTGCCTAGGAAAGCTCGAGCCAACATCTCTGCATGTTCGATCTCGAATGCCAGCCATTCCACGGCCTTTACTGCATTGGGTGTATGTGTTCGATGGTAGAGGTGAGTGTTGTTGGGTATTCTTGCGGAAAGAGCGATATGCCGTTGTGATTCAAGTTGGATTCCCGACGTTTGTGGAGTACAAACTCGGAAGGCTGACGACGCGTCGCATTTCTTATCGTGGTCCCTATCGTGTTTAGCCCAAGTGGTGACTCTCCGAAACCGCCATGAAATTTGCATTGTTGAGGCTTCATGAGGCGTAGTCAAACGATGAGGCTGAGGCGCACTCGAGATTTTCGTTTCCGCATCATCGCCTCATTCCTGATCTGCAACCGAACAACACCATTGTGGTCAACGCGAACACGCAAAGGTGTCCAGGCACTACCAATCGTTCATTCGTCGGAGCCAAATTCGAAGTCACATACAATTCTACGATCACGATTATACGCGCAACACTCAAACTGAAGCTGGGGCCAAAAGCTCTGCTCTGCAGCCCAGTGCCTGTAGTTCATGCCTCGAGCCAATGACAGATCTACAAAGCAGAGACTTAGCTCTCCGATTCTTTGTCTTGCCTTGTGCTCTAAACTGCTTCCATGTAATGGAACTCCCAATCAGAATGGAAGGCATGTATTCCATATCAGTATAAAATTCCTTAATAACTGCTCATCTACTTTGTGCACGACAGACTCAGTCGTCGATCAGGAGCACGTTGCTCTCCAGAGACTCTATTACGCTTACACCCTAGCCAAATTCGACGAATGCGTCCAAATCTATGAATCGCTTCACCATGAGATCCGCACACCCCCGAAAGTTGCAACGCTTATAGCTCGTGTCCATGATGACCAACTGCCCCTGGCGCTCGAGTTTCTCAAAAAGGCCTTGACCTCATCCCCATCACATCCGGAACAATCCAGAAACAGTGGTGGAGAAGCATTGGCACAACTCCGTCTACAACATGCTTGGGTTGACTTGAGAATGAACGGGACAGCTGAAAATGCAAGGAGCCAGGCCATTGCTGAGTGGACCAACATTCTCGGAAAAAGAATCTCACCTGAAAGTTCCTGTATATCTCTAGATAAGGTATCTTCCTCCCGCATACTCAGCGAATTTCTTGTCACTAATTTCGCCCCGTTGGCAGCTCATAGTCGCCTGCTATTGCTTTATTTTATTCGCTGTCACCGAAGATGCACAATTGGTCTTCGGTGAAACCCACCGATATATAAACGAAACGACAGTGGTGAAGCTGGCGAAAGCACTTCTGGATCGAGGTCAGGCAAGATTAGCTGTGTTATTGTTGGAGAATGCTGGACCTAGTAACGTCGAAGACTTGTTCCAGTTATTGAAAACAATTGTCATTAAAACCCCGCAACCCAACATCGAGGCACATATTTATCTTGCCAAAATCTGGTGTTCTCTTGAGCCTTCAAATGACGAGGACTTTTACGGGGCTCTTGACGACATAGAGAGCTTGGTTTCTCAAATTGGACACGCAACTGGATGCACTGATATAGCTGTTATCAGAATCATCTTCCAATCACAATCAGACCAACAACCCCTTGACACCCTCATATCAGACATTCGAGCACAAGCTCATAATTACAACAAAGATGGATGCAAAAAGCAAGAGTTGGAGGTTCTATACTCTGCGTTGGATCTTATCTTTGAGCACTTGCCGGCAAACAAGCTTCTCATTGCACAAATCCTTTCGGAAATAGAAGTTGTAGAAGATGTAGTGGGAGACAAGTGGCTAGCCTCTAGTCAACGTCTGCGCTATCTTATCTCGCTACATCTTATGCATCCGGACGCTTTTGAGCGTAGCATTCACTTTGCTAAACTTTTTCTGTCGTCTAAAACCACTCTCCAAATCCCATATTTTCAATACTGGTTTCACAGCATTCTGGCCATTGAGGGAGCCCGTGGAGGGAATGCGTCAACTGCAATTTGCTCCTCCAGAGCACTATATGAGATCTTGAAGAAATGCGGCTCCTCTGGGGAAGCTTTGGTAACAGCGGAGCGACTTGCCGATGCGTTGACCATGGAATTCCGAGGAGATTATGAGGGAAAAAAACGAAGGCTTGCGCTGGCAGAAGACGTCTTGAGTGAGGTTTATACAAAGAACGAGGGGGGTAGTTGTGTAGAAGACAAGACCGATTTAGTTTACAAGCTAGCTCGCCTTCAACTTCAGAAAATGAACCTAGAGGTCAATATGAGCCCGATACCTACATTCCGGCCTGGTCGCGGAGACCTTTTACCCGTATCGCTATTTAGCATACTCCAAAGAGCGGAAAACTTGTTCATTGACGCGTATTCCCGGTCGAGAATTCTTCCACGTGGCCAACAAGAGAAGATCAACTATCGCCTCGATTTGCTGCGCAAGAGGATGGAAGAATATAAGGACTCAGATGAGCATGCGAAAGATAATACGCCGGCAGTCTATTCAGGCTTACTTGGAGAGTTGAAAGAGGTCAACGAGTCGCTTACATGGCGGTTGGAGACCGCCCACCGGGAGGGTAGTTTTGCAAAATTGAAAACAGCCATCGGGGATGTCATTTCGCACCAGGAGAACGCAGAGACATCTTACGAACGTTATTTCAGCCACCTCCAGTACTATATGGCCTTGCTTCTAAGCATGAGCATGGGCAGACCCGAAGAACGTAGAATTTTCTGGGATTCACTGGGTATCCAGCCAGAAGGTGATGCAAATGCTGGGGTCATGCGAGCTTGTTTAGAAACCCTAGCTCGAGCAGACTACCAGTGGACGAATTTAAGGAGAGAAAACTTCCAATGCAGCGGCGCTGAGGCCCAAAAATTACCGATCGTCATGGCGGCTCAGCACTTCGCGGCCCGGCACAGCATTTACGTGGACATGGGTTTGTCCCTGAGTCTGGAGTTGGAGGACGCCAAGCTGTCTTGGAATTGGCTTCAGCTGAAGAAGGCGCGAGTAGTGGCGGATTTCATATACTTGAACTCCTCATTCCCGGCGGATGAAGGAGAAGAGAGCACGTCACTGGCCGGCGCTGGAAAACCTATGTCATTTGATGATCTTTGTTGGGTACAGTCGTTCTTTCAACGGAGACTTGTTTTTGTTGAGTGGGTAGCTTACGAGCAATCATTCACCTTGTTTTTGAGTTACTTTGATCAAAAGACAGATGAAGCAAGGGTTATAATACACCGAAATCTGGGAGTGACGCGAATTGAAGTTGCAGATTGGAAACGAAACCATCTCAAGATCCAAACACTTTATGATAAGGAGGCGGAAGAGATATTTAAAGAGATAGAGTCTCTTGTTGCACCACTAGGTTCTGAAACTTCCAGCGAGGACTTCTTGGTATTCTGTCCTACGGCGCCACTTCACAATATTCCAATTCACGCACTTTCCACCTTGGATTGCCAAGGAAAGAGGAGGGTTCTTCTATTGGAGAGAAATACTATAATGCACTCTCCATCAATCTCCATTTTTCGAAATTGCCTCCGTCGAGCCGTACATAAGTCTTCAGGCATCGCAAGACGGCTCAGCAGTAGTATTCTCGGAGCGTATGATGACGATGTCGAGGAGAGCAAAGAAGTGAAGAAGTGCCTATATGAGCTCGCAAATCGTTTTGGTCTGAGGCAAGAAGATATACCCTGGGGTGTTAAATTGACAAAAAGTTGTTCTCCAGCGAAGTCAAAGAGGTCGACTTGGTACACTTCCACGGGCATGTCAATACCAAGTCCGGATCCAGTCTTGATCACTCACTACAGCTCGGATGGAACTCTTCTGCGGGAGCTTATCAGGACATAAAAGCTAGTTCTATTGCTGGGCTTATTATGAACGCACCTTCACCACATTTCACGGTGATTGGCTGCGGCGGTGCAATTCAAGACTTTAACCTCATCGGGGACGAACCATTGGGTTTGGTGCCTGCACTGATCCTTGCAGGGGCAAGTTCCATTGTGAGCACACTTTGGGATATTGAGAGTTCTAATGGAAGAGCTTTCACGCGGAGTTTCTACCATGGAGTCAAGCCAGAAGGCATGATGGTCGGCCAAGAATTCGAGGTTGCTGAAGCTGTTCGGAGGGCTGCTCTGGCTCTGCGTGAAGGCCAAAGGCCAATGTATCACTGGGCCTCATTTGTTTGCGTTGGCTTACCCACCCTTAGAAACAATTGGCAAGAGACTCTTCGGCATGAACTCCATGAGCAAGGATAGAATAGCGGGGGTGGCCCTTCGACGCAGTCTATGGTTTTGAGACTTAGCTGGGCTGTGGTGCTTCCTATTGGCGCTTATCCCATTTTATGGATATGGCCACTCATTTTGTAACTATCTGAGTGGCTCTAATTGGAATTATTGGATTCTAGTCCATACCGAGAAGTTGTGTTCTCATGAGCTATTCAATATATCTTTTCTTACCTACGGTATATTCAAGTTGGCGCTACAAGGTTTAGACAGATATGTGCGTATTGATTGATTGATTGATTCATACCCGGTTCCAGCCATTCGTTTGGACAGCTATGCCGGAATGGCCCAGCTTTGGCACCAGTTGCCGAACTGCGTCGACCTCAGTAAACGCACCTCACTTCATCACACTCGTGTGACCAGCAACCTCCTCCACTGGGCGGTCTGGCTTCTATCTACGCATATATACATATCCGTCGACAGAAGTGCTTTGTTTGTGACTTTCGTATATGGCTCTGACCCGGCGACCAACTGGTCCTCCTGTGTCTGCGGTCCTAGATACCTGGTGGGCTACGACCACAATAAAGCCATGTTGCAACTCCGCTGGCCCACAGCAACCGTGATTCCACGACCCCCTGGTCCTCACAGTGAAAAACCTTCCCAACAACATTCTCTCTTGTCCAACCCGCCCCTTGTATGCTCCCGTAACTCCAAAACCACGAAGCCCCCGAATCTGCCCAAATCGTGTGACTGTGCGTGCCCCTGTGTGGGCCAAGCGCCTGCTGTGTGCTCTGTAAATTGGTGATGTCGTTTCAATGGGGTTCAAGAATCTGTCGGGCAGGACTGCGGTTGCAGGAAGTGGTGATGCTTCCCAGATCTCCAGAATTGTGTGTGCTGTGTTTTTGTTGTGTTGTACTGTGTATAATGTTACCGCATCTGAGATCAGGGTGGTCCGATTGAGGCTGTGTTGAGGTAGGAAAACCCTGAGGAGTTGCTGCCGGCTTGCAAGAACGCTCCATTATAGCCACCTTCCTCTTATGCGATCACCGCCCGTAATCGCTCCCCAGCACAATCCCATCTGCCACTATGACCAAAGCCGCTCGTGAACTGTCAGAGCCTAAGGACAATCCGAGATCGAGTCGCAGTCGCTTTCGAGGTTGCCGTCGCTACTCGCAAATCCATCGTCCTAGCCACGCTGTTATCTTGGGCATGATGGGTTGGCAGCCGTAGGATTCGAACCTACCAGCACAAGCTGTCTTCCTCGACTCTGGCCGTGAGATGTATACACAGCAGGTGCTCACCAGAGAGGCAGTGCCGGCTACCTCTCCAGCCGCCCAGATATGTGCGTACTGTGCACACCATGCGCTAAATAATTAGTTAAGACCCCTGGTCGACCAGAACTTACTGGAACCACCCAACCCTCAAGGGTGTGTTTTTATCCTTTGGACCAACAATTAACGAAAGCGGGGTCGTCACTCACCTACAAACAACGTTAAGCACACGACGATCATCCATCCACATCTCGTTTTTAAACATGGCTACAAATCTTGAGTACACATTCATCCCTCTTGGTGAGGGTCATACTCTAGCCTCGAAAGATAAACCATCAATCGTCAACAATGAGGTCATCACGGATGGCTGGGTAGCGAAATGTCGCTTCGACTCACGAACGGTCCTCGTTGACTACGGCAATTACGACAACCATGCAGCTTGCCTCGTCGGCTTCGAGTTTACCTTCCATCCCTACCAAACTCGATTTCAATCGGCAGAGATCAATGTCGCCTTCGTCTCGGCGGATGTTGAGAATCCAAATGTCAAACTTTGGTTTCCCTAGCAGATCGCTGGCGAAAAGTCCGAGAAAGTGGTCAAGGATGCTCTCGAGGGCGCGGTCAAAATTGGTTACCAAGACCTGGCTGTCATCCAGGCGACTGCTTCAAGAGCAACGGAAAAGGTGACTGGCAAATACATGGAGATCCTAGGCTCACGGGTTGGTAAGAATGGAGTTCGATGGACGCTTGAGGAGAATTCCAACCAGAAGGACGGCCTTCCGCGTAGCCTTATTGGTTATGTTGTCCTTGCATACAGTGGTCCGTTCGAAGCGAAGGTCAAGGTGACGGCAAAGGTCGGACTATTCGTGAATTTGAAAGACTTCATAATCGATGCCACTCGTCTCATTACTGGACAGATGACTGGCGATAAGGAAAGGGATGGTACAACTTCGTTCGACACTAAGACGGTGGTTGATCGGCGTCCGGACCTGACAAAGGCTTGTTTCCAGGTCAAAAATTGGGCTCCAGCGGAGAAAAAGGATGTCAGCGCCTCCGAAGACAATGCGTCTGTTGTCAAGCCTGGGGAGGATTAGACAATTTCGAAGTCATGTATCCATGAAACTTGGTACCATGGGTTTGACTTGTCTGTCGTCAATCCTTCGAAGCGGTTTACTTAGCAGAATAGTAAGATCAATGAAGAATCAAATTTCGTCGCTAATGTATCCTTCCTTCCAAAACGCATATGCTAAGATGGCCTTTTGGATCTATTCTGATACTGCGGCGCAAACGCATTCGTAGCTGTCTCCTGGGCCTTATTGTCATCCTTAACAATTCCAGCACCATGGCCCACGAAAAGAACTTGTTCAATGGCCCGCGACGGAGGCGGTGCGGCTTGTTGACCACTCAGAAACCGACTAGTGCTGCCTAGAGAATATCCTCGATAAACGACGTCACAACTTTGATTGCGGAAAGGGGCTCAAAAGAGGTCACTCCGACAAGTCTGATCCACCTATCCTAATCACTATCAACTTTAAGTACTTTGAGTCGAACTCAAAACCTTCTTGATATCAATCACACATCGCACTCGTTTGAAATATACCCTGCACGTAACATCTTTTCGCTCCAACCACCCCTAAAACATTGCAAAAAGTATGTTGCACATCGCAGAAGAGCCCAATATGGGAAAAGCGCAGCCTATTAGGTAGGAAACCAAGCTTGGGCATCAAGCAGGTCGCCTTGTGAGGATTTGACCAATCGCAGCCGTGCAGCCTCTCCTTTAGAGGGAAATTCCCTGGGTTAGATTGGACGAGTACCACAGCCAGAAACAAATCGCTTCTGTCTATATGTGTGCGTAGATAGAAGCCAGAACATGCGCAGGAAGGGGATCTCTGGTCATGCTAAGGCAAGAAACGATCTATTTCTCAAAAGAATAGGACCTCTTTGAACCTTGCCAACCAGGGCGTCAAAGCTCAAGTAGTAGTAACTTGTTAGTCGAGAATCGATTGATTTATTAAAGAGGGATAGAGAACATGACCATGTATATATAAAACTGGACAAAGAAGTACTAGAATAACCGATACGTGCCTTCAAGTAATCTTACATATAATATAGCTTTAATCTGAGCTCTTTCCTGCCATATAGGCCTTAATGAAATCCTTATATATATTAGCCTTATTAACCTTGCTATTATTATCTTCTGGATATCCTTGCCACTTGACCCAGTATTAGGTAATTATCTTCTTACGTCTCCCTCGACTAACTGGGATAACTTAATTATCTATAACTCGCTTAACTTCGAACTAGTTATTCTCGGGGTCTATAGCAAATGGCCTAGTTTCCTGAATAGCTTATTTACTAAGCTACTAATATTCTGAGTCTTAATAAGAAATAGGTATACCTTCTATAGAGCTATTACTAGGACTACTATAAGCTCTACTAAGATATAAGTCGGGTAGCTTTTTATAATCCAGAATATTCTATAGATCTAGTTTATAATAAGTAAATAGTATAAAGATTAAATAAGTAGTCTCGAGTTACCTGGATCTAATAAATTACTAATAAACACAAAATCTTTATTAAAGCATTTGCGCCCTCTTTTCTTAGTAGTTATATCTTTATAGATTAGAATATTAGTTAACTTTACTAATAGCTTCTCCTTAGGTAAAGTGTCTCTAATAGTTAAAAGGTCTAGCTAGTTATTATTATTTACTAGATTAAAAAAAGCTCCTATATTTTAGTTAGACTCAAGCCTCTGAAATATTAGTATTATTAATATATACTCGGAGCTATAGTAATATATATAAGAGACTCACTAGCCTCTAAGGCTTGAGACTCTTTATTAAGGTCTATAAGGTTCTCTACTTCAATTATATTATATTCGGACGCTATATTATATACCTTAGAAGACTTTATTACGGAGTTCAATTTATAGGAGGTAATAGTAAAGCTTTAATATAGTAATAAGTAAATTATATTATCTCCGGCAAGTATAGTAGTATCTAGTATAGAAAGAAGGTATAGGTTAATATTACTATTAGTATTATTAGGAATTTGTAATACTAGTATATGAGTCACGCTCCCGTATATATCTATTATTAGAGTTAAAGCCCTCGAATTAAGTAAAGGCGGCATTAATAGAGCTATTAAAGGAATAGTTAATAGTATACTTTATATAATGGCGAGATTAATATAATAGTCGAGGCTTAAGGTTCAAAGAATCTCATATATTGAAAATACTAAGCTAAGGGGTAAAGAAGGGAGGAGTCCCTTAACCTTTAAGATAGTCTTACTAAGATCCCTAGCTTAGTCCCATGTTTCGCCCCTAGCCCCTAATACCTAGCCCCTAGCGGATTATATAGAGGTACTAGCCGTTATATTACCCCCCCTATAGGAAAATCCTAAATACCCTTATTTAGGGTATAATTTCATGTAAAGAATAAAGGAGAAAAGAAAAAATCATGTCTATATACCCCGTTTCGTCCTCTTAAAGCGGTTACTTATAGTTAAATCGTGGTCTCGACTCTACTAGCTTAACCTAGTTTTCTATATATTTCGACTAATCCTCCTTATCCGTCGCCCGAATTATACTAATACTAGCCTCGATAATATTATCTAGGATACTTACGTATATAATAGCTAATAGTAGGACAGTTACTAATAGGCGGGCTCGGTTAGGTACTAGTAGATTAAGGGTATTCGTCGAGTTAAGCTTTGATTTAGAGGACTTCTTAGCCTTTTTCTTCTTAAGGGTATTAGCCTTTAGCTTAGGGGTATCGACTATTAACTTAAAAGTATTGTCCTTTAGTTACTTATTTTCTTTCTAGAGGTTCTCGATTATCTTATTAGCCTTAGTAAGCTTAATAAAAGCGTTATTGAGTTATTCTTCGAGGGTCTTATTTATCTACTATTTAGCGGCTAATTAGGTATATTTATCGTGGAATCCGATAACTTTAAGTTTTATAACCTTCTCTAAATAGCCCTTTTAGAGGTCCCTACTAACTTCCTTCTTAGTAGCTTTTACTAGGTCATTGATATTAGTAGGGTATTCCTTGTCCTCCTTAGCTTTTAGGAGCTTTCGCTATACCTTAGTCTTACTCTAGTACTTATAGCGGGGTCCTAAGCTAGTAGTAAGTAGTTATTTATTACTAATATATCCTACGTCTTCGTCGGCGACTAATTCCTCCTTATTAGACTCCTCGCTCTCCTCTACTCTCTTCTACTTAAGTTTCTCGGGTATAGGGGCGACCTTCTATACTTTCTTATTACTCTTCTTCTTCTTAGAGGATTTAGAGGGTTTCTTGGCGTTCTTTGAGGGGGTTTTAATAATATTCCTAAAGCTATTTATAGTATTTTAGATATTGTTCTTAGTCTTCTTAGTTATCGGATTAATATCTTAGGGGTTCTCGTTATCCTCTCTAGTGAGATTAAAGGACTTATTCTTAGCTAGGTTAATAAGAATAATAGGCTTTCTCTTAGGGGGAAGGATAGGGGGTTTATCCTAGGTAGGACTATTACTACTACTATCTAATCCGCTAAGGGAACCCTTAGGGTTATTGACTTCCTTATTAAAGTCCGCCGCTCCGTCGTCTAGTTAATCTCTAGCTTCGTTGGGAAGGGGGTTTATATCATCGGTCTCACTTCTTAGAGGAGGGGTATTAGGTATTTCTATATTAGGTAAGGGGCTAGGGCTATTAGAAATATCTATAGTAATATCTAATCTACTATTAGGAATATTAATTCCGTTAGTAGGGGTATTAGTTCTATTAGTAGGAGTATTCTTTTTATCCTCTTCTTCCTATTCTATAATAAGTTATTTAGTAGTAATATCAGGAATTAGATATAGAGCTTCGTAGGCTATATGGTATATCTCGACTTACTCCCTAGGGATAATATTACCCTCGGTATCTATATAGGTAGATTTACTAGTATTGACGTCTATTATCTTAGTATAGAGTAAAGCTGAGGTACTAGTAATACTACTATCCGGGCTAAGCTTCTAAAATATATTAAGAATAGCTAGTATAGTATCTAGTAAGGTACTAATATTACTATTCTCTTAGGCTATATCTATAGCTAGGGCGTAGTATTAGTAGTAGTAGAAATAAATATAGTTATAGGAATTAAGGTAATTAAGAGGAATTTCGCGATATTTTATAGGGTAGAAAATTATAAATTCACTCCTGTCTTAGCTTTATAGATTCACCTCTCCCTAAATAAGCTACTCTAGTAATAGGATATATCGAGGTATAATAAAAGGGAGGTTTTTACCTAGTTATAGGGAAGGAATATAGTACTAAGTCATATAGCTAAATAAAGGGAATATACTTTAGGTTTAGATAAAACCTAGAAAATATCTAGTTCTTTCTTCTCCTCCTCTAGATCCTAGAGCCCCTATACTAGGGTTTATTATTATTAGGGTAGTTTTCATTAAACTTATCCTCTTCTATATATCTAATCTAGTAATTTAAGTAGATAGGAGGTCTTACTTCATCGGGATTTTGCTTATAGAATCTTTGGAGTTCTAGAGTAGAGTTCTTAAAGTTTAATATAAGGTACTATTCGTCGTCTATATCCTATCCCTTCTACTCTACTTTATAGTAGAGTTTACTATAGAGTGTCCTAGAGGATAGGATTCTCTTAACCTCCTATTCTAGTTCACTATTTACCTCTATTAAGTCTAGCTCCTTATTCGTCTAGCTAGGTAGAGGGTTACCCGGGTCCTTACGAAGTCTATCTATATAGAAGATTAGCTATATCTTATAGGATAGTAGGAGGTCTAATTCATAGAAATAGCCGACTATTTAGATAATTTTAAATGATTTAGTAAGAGGGTAGTCTAGCTTATCTAAAGGTTAGTCTATTTTCTATATCTTTTTAATTATATAGACTATATCTTCTAAGCTAAAGTTAGGTTCTCGCTATTTCTTATTAGCTTATTTAGCCTATTGTTCTTAGGCCTTAGCTATATATTATTAGGTATAAGTAACTATTATATTAATTCTCTTAGCCTACTACTATACTTCTTCGCGATTTAGTTTCTTCCTTAGTATCTTGAACTTCGTAGTTAAGAGTGTCTAATTAAAGTCTAGTTAGGGTTCATACCTATAGTCGACTATTAAGGGTAATAAGCTAGTTAATTCGTGAGGGTAGGCGGTGCTAGTAGTATTAAGTACTAGGAGTAGGTCCGCCTAGTTATCCTAAAAGTAGTTTATAAAGGGGTATAGTTATATATTAATAATCTAGTTAATGATCTCTATTTAGCTATTAGTTTAGGTGTATTCTACTATTGAGAGCTTTAGTTTAGTCCTAGTTAATTTCAATAATTCGTCTATAAAGTCTAAAATAAACTAGGGGCCTTAATTACTAGTAATAGTTAGGGGGGAGCCCTTAAATCGCTAGATATATTAGTAGAAGAGGCTAATAGTAGTCCTTACTATAGTGTTCTCCGTAGTAGGTAAGCTAATATAGTATTTAGATAACTAGTCGACTATAATAAAGATATTATTATATCCTTTACTCATTGAGCTAGGGCTATAGAAATCTATTAATAAGTCGTCCTATATCCTTAAGGGGACTAGTAAGGGGTATAATAAGCCGGGTATCTTATCCCTTAGCTTATGGGATCTCTAGTATTCGTAGTAGTTTACTATGAACTAGTCGATATCCGCTAAGAGGCTAGGCTACTAGTAGAGCCGTTTAACTAGGATCTTCGTCTTATTCCGACTAGGGTAGGCCGTGGTTATTGTACTATGGATTTGTTAAAGGAGTCTAGTTTATAAGTAATTATAGCTATCTGGTACTACGAGCTTCTTACTATAAAGTAGGTGATCTCCGGACATCTCCTATAGGTTAGTCTTCTAGTAAGCCTTCTCTTAATTATCCTCTAAAGATAGATCTATGAGATTTACCTATATGACCTCGTTTATAACTATTAGTTTATCGATTCCTCTAGGCTTTAAAGGGGGAGGAATAGCGACTAATTCATTAATAGCGGTGAGGATTATACTAGGATAGAAAACTACACGCGTCTTTTTAGCCTCTTTAGCCTACTTCTATATAGTCGTAAGCTCGTCTTTCCTAGATAAGATATTAGTAATCGTGTTCTCTTTACCTAGCTAATAAGTAATCTAAAAGTAGAATAACAATAGGATATTTATCTATTATATCTACTACTTATTTAAGAGCTTCTTTGTCCCGAAGTACTTAAGTACCTTATAGTCTATAATAATAAGAAAAGTAAGTAGACTAATTAGTTCTACCCGCTATTCTTATAGCCCTTAGACGATAGTAAGTAGTTCCTTATCGTGGATTTCGTAATAAAGCTAGGCGTCCTTAAGAGCCTTAGAATAAAAGGCGACGGGGTACTATTATCTATCCTTGGTACTCTTCTAGGTTAGTACTCCTATAGTAGCTAGGTCCGAATAGTCGGTTTCTAGTCGGGTTTCTTAGTTATACCGAAAATAGAGTAGTATAGGTACTAAGATAAGTAACTCTCTAAGGTATTTGAAGGTATCTTATTAATTCTCGTTAAGTATGAACTTCAATAGTATATCCTTTTCTATTAATTGGTTTAGGGGGTAAGAGACCCGCCTATAGGCCTATATAAACCTCTAGTAGAAGTTATAGAAGCCTAGGAATAACTAAACCTCCTTTTTAGTTATAGGAAGGTCCTAATCCCAGATAATAGTAGTCTTAGTAGGGTCTACCTAGATACCCTAATTAGAGATAATGAACCCTAGGAATATCGTCTTTAATACCTCGAACTCGTACTTATAGATATTAACTTATAATCCGGTATCCTCGAGTTTCTATAGGACTTTAGATATATTATTAGTATTCCTTCTTATTCTTAGAAAAGATTAGGATATCGTCTATATAGGTAGAGTAGAAGCTATCTAAATAGTTAATTAGGATAGTTTATATATCTCTAGAATATTATAGGACTATTATAGAGTCCAAATAGTAAAACCACCGGTTTATAGGAACTATACCTCGTCTAGAA
>JAJTUR010000232.1:0-48550 GCA_021399475.1 Hyaloscypha finlandica
TCCCTATTACCAAGTAATACAAAAATTTAAACCAAAGGCACATATATATGGTACTTAGTAATAAAAGTACTTGTTTTTTATTATTCTAAAACTTAAGTTACTTACAATCCCAGCCGGAGTGAGAAGTAGGAGCCGCCTGGCCCATATATTAAACATCATTGCCTGGGTTTGGTTCCTTAACGTGAATGTATCGTATTCTATGGGCTTCTTGTGACGCTTGGCTCCACCTGCAGGTACTGCTGAAGTCATCTCATACAAATTCTGATTGGAGGACCTAAAAATTCAATTACCCTCAATGGCAGACAGCTTGGGTTGGCCCTTCTCATCACTACTGTGTGCTAGGCTAGTGGCAATATGAGCCGGGGTGAATGGGGTCCAGGTTTGTGCCCAGTAATTCCCCCGGTGATTGTTTTTGAACGGATTATAAGAGTCGCTATACCAGGCTTCTTTTCCAGCCTGGCCATTAATCGAACTTAACCCAGCCATCATCTACATTAAAGTGTAGCTTAAAAACTGCACGATATCTCTCTCTAAAGCTGCTTTGTTGCTGGGCAATACACACAATGGAGGAATTCCAAGTTGGAGCGCCGGGGGCCGACGCCATGTCGTTGTTACTTTTGAGTCTTGGAACACTGAAACTGGAGAAATAGAACCCCGGGAGCTCAACGGTTCTTCCAAGTTCTATGTGTTTGGCTTGTCATGGCCCAACTGCGGATTTAGGAGGGGAAAGCATTGGGGCTTCGGATGCAGGTATTTGTATCCACTAGCCTAGGCCAATGAACATCAGACCTTCTCTCCAAACTCTTTGCTTGGATATAGAAGCGAGCGGATTCTCTGAGGTCGAAATTAAAAAGTGTCGGCGACTCATACTGGGAAATTGATAGAGACGACTTGATGTGCAGGATGACCTACAAGCACCTCAAACTCAGGACACGCTAATTTCTTGTACGGAGGGAAAATTCGCTATCAAACAAACAACGCTATGATATAATACAAGTGGATCTTAATAAGATGCTGGCACAAAGTCGGCCAAGAAGCAGAGAAACTGAAATAGACCGCTTGGGTATTTGTTTCTTGGAGTGCAAAACAGACTCGTGGTAGTGCGTGTCCCGCCATCGTAGGGAGGGGCTCTAGATGTGATCGTGGCCTGTAATAAAGCATCAGCATCGGCGTATTATTCAAAACCAGAGAACAAGTAAACATACGACCAAGACCCTTCCCCCGCTTCGTCATCGACTTAGCCTGATCCTGCTTGATCCTGGCAAGTCTCGCCCTACAAATCCATTAGCACATCTCACTTAATAAATAGAAACCAGCAGCGCTTACTCCTCAGCAGCCTCCCGCTCCAACCTCTTAATATGCTCCCTCGCTTCTCTGACCGCATGCTTCGCAGCAGCCAACGCACGATCCGCATCCCGTTCCGCAGCCTCGGCACCCATGACCCTCTCCCTTGCCGCAATAATACTTGGATCCTCATCTCTTCTGTGCAAGAGGCCGCTTCGGCGATGTGGACTTCCACCGGAACCTGCTGAGTTCTGCTTCTGTGTCGTGTTACGCGTGTTGGTCGTGCTAGCAGGCGAGACGTCGCGGTTACGACCGAAGAGGGTGGAGCGGCGCTTGGGTGGGTCGACTTCCTTCTCTTGGACGGGGACCCCGTCTGCGTGACGCGTGAAGAGAGGCATTCTGTACTGTAGATCTTTGGGCTTGGCTGCTGGATTTGGATATCTTGGAATTCTGGATCGGGAATTTTTCAAGGATGAAGAAGGGTTGAAGAGAGAGAAGTTGGAAAGAAGGAACCTGTGGGCCGGGAAGGAGGAGATATAGATCTGCTTTTGGGGTGCTTGGGGTGTTCAAATGCAGGTTTTGGGAGTGTTCAGAACGATGACGTTGTTGGCAGGGTGAAGCGGAATGATCGACACTCGACAAAATAAGCGAGGTTGGCTCAGGGGTAACACGTGACAGGATAGCCACATACAAAAACAAACGAGGCCAATAATTCTGGCGATGAGATATAGTGTAACTGAAGGTTTTCGAGAACGTGGTTGGTCTTCACTTCGCTTTTTGGTAGATGAACATGACTAGATACATACCTGTGACCAACTTTTAGCTTATTCAGGCTCGCTTCAAGGTTAGCATGAGCCGGAACACTTCAGAAGTGAGACCTCTTCCCTTACGAAAGAGTATTATAACCCATTTTAACATATTTCGAGGCAAAATTCTAGTCATATTAAAGTGGTTTGAAAGCTTACTAAATATACACACCCCAGCTAACAGAGAATTCTTCTCATCTAACACCAGCAGAGCAGCCCGTGAACTAAGAGAAGACTTCCATACAAAATATCGAGAACCACAAGGTACCCAACAATCCCAACAACCACAGCAATCCAAGCCGGGATAAGTAACGCACGGATGACGTCTTTGATAAACCAGACCGGGTGGTAGTCGACGTTCGCATAGGGATTATATCTGTACTGGTACATAATATATTGATCGATTGGCATGCAGATCTCCGGAAGCACGAGATTGCGAAGTATAACAATAGGAAGGCCACTAATGAACCACCGCCCGAGCCGAAATACCCAAAAATTGATATCAGGGAGTCGATAGAATTCGTCACTCCTTTTCTTTTTGGGCTTGTTGTAGGGGTTGAGCAGGTCCATATAAAACTGCATGTAGGCTAGTACCGGAGCTGCGTTTAGAATAACAGTTCGTGTCTTGGACCTTTGGGGGATCGTCTTGAGGTTCATTCCCAGGAGCATGATGCAGAAGAAGAGAAAGGCGAAGACGAGGAAGAGGGATAGGAAGGTCGCCGATTTGGGAAAAACGCTCATGCTATAGAGGGACTTATGCCAGTACGTTAGCTTAGGAGATGTACGGGAGAACTCCGAAACATACTGAGGTGGCTGTCAGCGGTAAATATATCGTTGCAAGGTATGCCAAAGTTTTCATGCGTTCTCCTTGTTGCAATGCTGTCCGGGCTTCCAGGATTGATATAACTCCATGCAACTATCGAAATGTTAGTAAATGGCAAAGCCAACTTGAGAAAGGGCTTTTACGGCATTACGCTGAGAATACAATTAGCACTTCCATTTCACTGGGTATTTTTGAGAGGGGGCGACCTACACTCTCTTGCACTTGAACTCTCAGTGCAAGTATTTGTGCATGAAGATCTTTCAGCGCAAAGGTCTCTTCTTTCATCCTCTCTAACCAATGTTCAATCCCAAGCTTCTCATAAGCATGAGCCTCGTGACAAAGTTTGTCAACAGAACTTATCACCCTCACCCGCATAAACCTGAGTGTCGAAGCAATTGACTCACTCAACTCATCACACGTCCTGACCGCCCAGTGGTATGAGGTTGACTTTGTGAACTGTTCATCATCAAAGATGCTCTCCGATTGGAAATCTTTAAGCCATTTCCTCATATCCCCAGAGATTATCTCGGCGTTGGTTCTCTGCGTGTGTAATAATGAAGTTATTCCACGCACATGTTGAGCAATGGGTGTCAGATATTGCTTCATTTGATGATCAGATGCATATTCTGCTGAGGTGTTGATAGCAAGCACTGTCCACAAAGCGCGGGGAGTCCGCAATAAGTGGACTTCTTCTTCACATGACTCTGATTCTTCAGGAGTACACAAGGTAAGTAGTACTGAAGACGAGGCCTTGAGGAGAAATATATCTCCGGAACTAGCTGGAGCTTTGAGGTGATGAAATGGGAATATGCGGGCACGGTCGAGTTGATCTTCAGTATTTTCCCATTCGTCAGCATTGCTTAGGGTTAGGTAGGTAATGTGGCAGGATATAGTGACCCTCTTGTAGCATTTTTGGCGTGACTGTGACATATGTTAGCATTGTTCCATGGTCATGAAGAGTTGAACAAAATTTCAAGGGAACTTTGTTTCACAGAATCGATCTCCGGAGGAGATTTCTCTTGCCAGTGGTAAGGAAGTTTGAGTCCGCAATCTAGGCTCAAATGCCTATCAATGAAAGCACGGGCAAAGCCGTAATCTTTCTTTTGCAGGCGGATGCAGAATAGGTACACAAATAGAAGTGTTATTCTTTCGAGGTACGAAATGTGGTCCTTGACATAGCTTTACCAAATGGGAGTTAGGAACAACGGAGCCGGGGAAAATAATGCGCTCATGGAGATGAAGTCAGCCTTACATAATTCGTCCTTGAGCAAGGCTCAACGAATTTGTACCTTCTATACTTGACGATATGCCCCCTATGTTGTCGTCTCGACTTTTTATCTTCTGAGAAGTGGGAAACGGGCTGGCTCCTTTGCCCGAAGCCTTCTTGAAATATGATGAGCATTTAACACTAAATCTATATTTAAGGCAGGTTCAAACCTTCTTAAAACAAATAACTGTCAACATTTCTAGCATCTTCTGTCGGAGGAGATGGATTATTACCATCGTTGCTCGAGATATCTCCTATCTCTTGACCAGTGGAGTGCGCTATCACGGAAGCTAGTGTGCAGCGATTTTCTCCCCAAGATCTGTGCACAACCTTGAGGATGGATTTCAGCGGACCCTCGAAAAGCTTTTCGTCCCAGTTGTGAATATGCTTGAAGATAGACATGTCTAGGAGGATCTCGTGGAGGATCCCTCCGAAGGATCCGCTGGAGAGGCCATAGTGCATCTCAAACTCGAATTGCTCTGGTGCTTTTGATTCTTCGTTGGCTTGTGATATCACAAGGTCGGGGCCAGCTGTTGGCTCAATTACACCGGATCTCACTTTCCCTTTCTTGGGTTAGGGTATTACTTCTTCGACAATAGGGTGGGTTGCTGAGCTTTGGGCCTTGTCCACTGCTTTCTCTACTTTCTCGACTTGCGGCATCTCAACCCCACGAATCGTCTCTGGATTATGAAGATTTTGAGAAGTACTGATTGCTTCATCGACCGTGTCGGCTTGCGAGATCTCATCCTTACGAGTCGCCCTTGGCCCTTGAGACTTTTGGGGAAAATCTACTCCCTTTTCAACTCGAAGCGACGAGGTTAGCGAAAGTGTTTTCGCGGTATCTTTTGTCGCTTAACATTGAAAATGGATGTTAGCTCCCAATGGATGAAAGAGATGATGTAGTCCACTCACCCTGTGCTTCATCCCCGTCCGAAGCGTTCGAAGGCTCCAGGGGATGAGACTGCAATCTAATTGTGCTCCTTGCCTCGTGAGAAGGAAGGCAGAAGGCGTTGTAAGATAGCTCACAAATCGCACAATACGTATGCCATTCTGCCCTTGAAAGCTCTTTCGTTCAATCCTAAATTCCAGTGCGATTATTGATTGGGATGGGGGTTCGCGGGAGAAAACTCGGGGCGTACCTGATGGGATGTGCCGTGTGTTACCCACCACTCTCGCTTGGAGCAGGACGCCTTGTGAAAAGCCCCTGGCTTTTCCCAATCTAATAATTGGCAAGGCTGAGGTAGTTGCACTTATTTTGCTTTCAAAGTTTGTCTTGCAAAAGGACAATCTCAAAACGCCATACACGCGAAGGATTTCGAATGCCTGGACAAGACGAGCTGAGACTTCAAGCGACATACTTCAGGGGTAACACGTGACACCCCTTTCTTTCTCGACTCCCCGATCCTAGAAATGCCCTACTTTCATTTATCCCAGCCGCAAGACAAGCATAGTAACTAATTGAATAGGAGTTTTCTCTCCCGATATCGAGGCTATATAGAAATAATTGACTTAAGGTAAACCCAAGCTATATTGAACTTATGCGACTTTTTGGAAATATGCATCGTCTGTCAACCAATTCCCACACATGGAGAAGAATGACTGCTCGAAGTGTCCGGTGCCCCCTGCTGAAAACATGGACAGCAGAGATGTCTCTAAGTATGTGTCCAAAGGGACAGGGCATGAGGTAATCTATACACTGATACGTCAGAGCGCAAACTCATGGCCAAAATGCACATGAAAATCATACTCACCGAGGCGGGTTGAGTAGTAGTTTCGGTACCTGCCTCTGTAGGTAGTGGGGTCACCGGAGTGGAGGCATTCATTCCTCGCAAGTCTATTTGAGAAAATCCCGTGAGCAAATTGCAAAAATGAGAACTAGAGTGAATAAACCCACAAACATAAGCCGCTGCATGACTTCTAGTAAACAAGAGTCCGAATACAGTACTTTGAATCGCTTTCGAAGACAACATTTCGAACCTGGAATGCAGGTATTGTTCCCAGTAGGATGATAACGAAGCTTAGCAAAGAAGTGAGTGATGCCCATGGGATTGGAAGAAACGCTGCCTGCGCGTAAAGACTGACGACTCCGCCAGAAGGACGGACAGCAATGTTGCTGTACAGTTCCATTTGTGTGCATGAGGACGACAATAAAGGAATAGTTTTGAGACCAAATTCCGAGAAATCCTGAGGCTGATGTCTCATCCCATCACAACCCCGCAGCTAAGGTTATAACGGCTTGGCCTTGTGGGATGAACTAGAAAGCAGAAGGATAAGGTAAAGGGAGACTTGATCCGGAGAAGATGTTCTAAACCCAAATTGTAATTTAGCGGCGGGAGATTCCTCGTAGCTCCGGGAAGCCGGTTGAGCCAAAGAGCGGGATAGAAGAGTTGATTGTGCAGGGCTGGAGGACCTCTGTGAAGGTGCAAAATTATCCAGTCAAACTACTCGAACGGACCCCCTTGTGGCAGAACTCAGCCTCTCTAACCGTGGGGAGGTCTCAAGATTGGCCCACGCTGCAAGCCTAGCACCCAGAGCGCATCATTTTGTAGACTGTGTGCCGGCTGAGTAGCGGCAGCGAGAGCTTCACGCTGCCCGTGACTCAAAGCCTGCAGGTATCGAGTGTGGTGGGACTCCGGTATACGGTACTTAGTAGAATAAAAATGGTTTGCCAAGTATTGACTTGAGCCCTTAACATTTAAGGGCCATAATGTGTGGCGGAATGGCAGTTCCCGGTGATTGTGGACAAACGATGGTTGCCTTTTCTCCTTACCGAGTCGAAGAAATAACTGCTCGAGGCGGAGACTGCTGTCCAAGTCATTTGAGCTTGGAGCACGCGTGAAAATCAAAGTTGACAATCCCACGTTCCCATTTCCTTCTCTCGAGGTAGGAAGGACCAAGGGCGACGATTCAGGAGGGACACTTCCATCACGTGATTTCTCGAGAAGAACACAAAAGAGCGAGTTTCGGAGGCAAGAAGAGATTCAACTTGGCTAACTTACAGCTGCTGCCTATCCATGTTCTTGCCGCAGAAAGATATCTGTCCTGCCCTGGATATTGTTAGCACGGCACGTGCAGGTCACCTGACCTTTCAAAGCAAATCGAGCAAACCGAGCAGGCGGCGTTACGTAATGTGGAAGGCAGACTAGCGCCATCACATGACGATTCACAAACTTTCAGACTCTCCCCTCTCCTCTGCACAAACCACCAACGTCACCGTGAATCGTAACTGCAAGAATGTATCGACTTCGACAGTAGCATCGCGTACAACGTGGCAGAGATGATAGGAAGGAGAGTTTCCATCGAGTAACGATCGAGTAATGATCGAGTAAGATAAAGTCCCGGTCGCGCCGCGGCCCTGAAGTTTATCGGCAACGCTAACCTTAACCTCGAAGGACACACTCAATCCGTCGGACATCGCCTGGTTTCAATTCGCTCAACGACCGCCCTCTGCTCTTCTTCCTTCCCACGACAGCGGCGTGCTTATATCATCCCCAGCCAGGTCTCGGATGGCATGGCATGGCATGGCAATCGATCTCGTTGGGGGGAAATAGCCATGAGTTCCAAGTCGTTGGGTTCTCGCTTGGCTCTGGGGCGGCCGTCTTTCCCCGAGGTCGTCTCGGCTTCTGCCCAGACGACCTCGACGTCAGCGCATGGTCTCAGGGACTAAGGCTAGGCTAGAAAGGGGGTTACTTGATCAAAACTGGCTATAGGGCCATGAGGCAGGATCTAGGACGCTTCCAGGCGTGGTTCCTGGCGGTACGGCTCACTACGCAGCGCTGTTCAGTGGTAAGGTTACCGCTAGCTTCCCGGATGGCCTCAGAGATAGGAGATAAGGATGTGGTGGGTGTGCCAGACTGTGGATACGATGTGCGCCTGCACCCCACAAAACCCTGGCTCTATTTGACGACGGTGAGCATATTCCGGCCGTCTTCGTCCTCTATTCACTCTCGCATTCTCTCTACTCTTCTCCTTCACCTTCAAACTGTGAAATTCTACCATTTTCTCTTCCCAAATATTTTTCAGCCTTGACGTCGAGGCTCGTTTCTTGGCATTCCCCGACCCTCTATACCACGATAAGCATATTACAAGGCGAAAAGTGCCTGTTTCTATCCCGGAAACGCCTGACTCAACCCTAATTTACCTCTAGGAACTTACTTTGTGCAAATCCGTCAACAGACGCGCTCACTATGGCTTCCCACGACATCCCGAACCCTTTCCCCTACCCAACACCCGCTCACACCCCACCGCACGAATCAAACATCCCACTTACCGTCCTGGTGTCCTCGAGAGCCGTCATCTACGACCAAGACAATACTTTGATCGTGTCTCCTGCAACTCTGTCAATTTCTCCCCAGACGGGAACAATCCTGTCGATCCTCCCAACAATCCTCCCTGCCTCGAGTTTCCCTCCGAATACGACCTATATCGATCACAGCCCTCATCTGCTGCTACCAGGTCTGGTCGATGCACACGTACATTTGAACGAGCCGGGCAGAACGGAATGGGAGGGGTTCAATACTGGGACGAGGGCTGCGGCTTCTGGCGGAGTGACCACGGTCATCGATATGCCATTGAACGCCATTCCGCCGACTACAACAGTCTCCGGATTGCAGGAAAAAATTAAGGCTGCACAAGGACAATGTTGGGTTGATGTTGGGTTTTACGGAGGGGTGATTCCTGGCAACGCCCATGAATTACTCCCCCTGGTTGAAGCAGGTGTCCGCGGGTTCAAAGGCTTTCTGATCGAAAGTGGAGTAAGTAAACAGCCCGGATTTGCAGAATAGCATTGACATATTCGCAGGTTGACGAATTCCCCGCTGTTTCCTCCTCCGACGTAGCACTCGCAATGACAACCCTCGCAAACTCCCCCACAACTCTTATGTTCCACGCCGAAATGATCCCCCCGATCACCGATTCTGTAGGCGACGATGTGCAAATCTCTCAGCCGCCTCTGTCCCCCTCCGGTCCTTTAACCTCCTACTCCACCTTCCTGTCCTCCCGGCCCCCAGCATTCGAAACCTACGCCATCGAAGAAGTCCTCTCCCTCGCACACCTCGCCCCAAACCTCCCGCTACACATCGTCCATCTCTCTGCCATCCAAGCCATACCTCTCCTCCGCGAAGCCCGCAAACGCGGAGTAAAGATAACAGCAGAAACATGCTTCCACTACTTGGCCCTCGCCTCCGAAGACGTAGCCGACGGCGACACAAGACATAAATGTTGCCCCCCAATCCGAAACAGCATCAACCGCACTGGTCTCTGGAACGAGCTCTCGCACCCAGATTCAGTCATCCGAACCATCGTCAGCGACCACTCGCCCTGCACGCCGGAACTTAAACTCCTCCCTGAACACCTAGGGCATGGATGTGGAGCCGGCCATGCAAAAGAGATCATCGGCGTAAACGGCGAGGTCTTAACTAAGGAGGAAGCTGAAGAAAAAGAGAAGGGCGATTTCTTCGCTAGTTGGGGCGGTATCTCATCCGTTGGTCTCGGTCTCCCAATCTTGTGGACTGAAATCACCTCTCGCTCCTCTACAGCCAAAACCCCCCTTACAATCACAGACGTAGTTCGTCTCTGCGCCGTCAACACCTCAAAACAAGTTGGTCTGTCCCATCTCAAGGGAGCATTGAGACCTGGCTTGGATGCAGATATATGCGTATTTGACGATCAGGCGGAGTTCACGGTTGGCAGAGAGCAGATGCTTTTTAGGAATAAGGTGAGCCCGTATCAGGGAAAGAAGATGAAGGGAGTTGTGAAGGAGACGTGGGTTAGAGGACAGCAGGTGTACGAGAGGGGAGGAGAGAATGGTGGATTTGTGGGCAAGGGGGGTGTGCCTGTTGGGAGGTTGTTGCTTGAGAGGAGGAAGGTTTAGGGGAGGCGGGCTTTTAGTGGGAGGGAATCATTGGAGAGGATTGGGCGCATATTGACGGGCGAGGGAGGTAATCTAAATTACATTGGGGGAGCAAATCATTGGGTGGGGGCATAGTGGCATACGACGGGACGGACCACGGATGGTAATTTGCATGATGGGATGGGCGATGGCCATAATGGTTGCCAATGCCATATTCGATGCAGATGCTGAATTGAATGAATGTTATTCCGCCTGAATTTTCCTAGCCTGTGTCACAAAACGAACAACCATTGATACATAAATCCATTTCCTTTTAATCACCAAGATAATGCCACATTCCCTGCCCCATCCATTGCGCCTCTCTTTTGTTGATTTCATTTGCAGCTGTGCTACAAGTGTACGGTTCCCAATATTTTGGTGAACATCGGAGGCACGAGTGATCTCTCGACTCGAGACTTTTTTGCATTAGATTAATACAGAGGCTTCAGCACGCGGGCACTTACTTAGTTCTACCTGCTTTTGAAGAGACTTGCAACTGCAAAATGGTTGTTCTCCTCCGCGAGCTCAATGGCCTTTTCAAAGCCCGTGCCATGAAGGACATTCCCTTTTGCTCCAGCATTCAGAAGCAATTGGACCATGTCTAAGCGTCCATGCTCAGCAGCTCCTTCGATTGCATATCGGCCATCAATCAAGGCAGGCGCTGCATTGACTTCGGCCCCTTTGTCGAGAAGTAACTTGGCTAGAATGATGTCGCCAGATATGGCAGCACCTTGCAGGGCCGTGATTCCGCCATGAACTGCTGGCTTTGCATTGACGTGCGCGCCTTTCTCGAGAAGGAATTGTACAAGCTCCATCTCTGGGTTTTCTCTGGATGTGGCAGCTTGAAGAGCGGTACGCCCAAATCGATAACCCGGAGCCTCGTTGATGTCAGCACCACGGTCAACGAGCATTTTCACAATATTAAGTCGTCCATTGTCCGCTGCCAGCTGAGTTGGTGTCCTAGGCTCCCCGGCGCCTTCCTCCTCTTCTATGTCCTTGTTGCACCACATGTAGTTAATGATTGCATTGCGCTGAGGCTCGAGAATTCGGGCAAGTATTTCTTCCCAACCTTCCTCAATGACGCCATGCAGTGCCGAACTCGGCTCCCCATTCGGTCTGTTCACTGGAGCACCAGCGTCCAGAAGCCGACTGCAAAAATTTCGCACTTCATCATGATAACCCCAGCCGGAAAAACAGGCCTCTAGAGTTGTTATTCCATCCACTAATGCAGGTGGCGCGAAGATGTCCGCCCCTCTATCCAGCAAAAACTCTGCAACTTCAACAGGGGACTCGCTCCTGAGCGCTGATTGCAGTGCGGTACGCCCACCATTCGCATAGGCCGGTGCATTTATATCCGCCCCACGTGTGAGAAGAAACTCAACCATTTCCAAATTACCTTCTCCGGCGGCTGTTTGAAGGGGATTCATTTCAAGTCCAGGTGTATTGACATCTACCCCGTAGTCTAGTAAAAAGGCTGTTGGCGATGCATAACCCCAGTTTACTGACTCTACTAAGGCTTCCATGCCTTGCTCCTCGAGGTTCAGCCCTGACATGATTAATAGTTGTAGGAGACCGACGTCGTCTCGTTTGATAGCCTTTTTCAGAATGCCTGGCGTGTTGACGTTCGCTTTGAACTTTATCAATAGCTCGTAAAACTGGGTTTGCTTTCCTTCGTCCAAAGCGGTCCAAAGTGGTCGAGTTTTTAAGGTGTAGCAGTCTGGGCTAACTCCATGCTGCAACAGTGCCACAGAGGCCGCGAGATGCCCCAGCCGTATTGATTCACCTAGCGCTTCCTCGAGTTGGTACGTTGAAACTTGCCCTTCGTACCTAGATATGTAAGCTTTTAGGGAACACATACTTTTCTTTGCAGCCTCAACCAAGTCTCCAATAGTGACACCATCAGTGGTAGACCCGAACTTTTCCTTGAGAAAACTATAGATGTTTCTGGAGTTCAACGAAGACCACTCCAGAAGATCCTTCTTTTCCACTGTGCATGAAATCGTTGCACCATGATCCACGAGCAGTGCGACAATCTCTGCATTTCCGATGTGAGCCGCCCTTCCAAGAGCAGTGTTGGCAGGCAACTCATACAGCACACAGTTGACGTCAGCCCCAAGGTTTAGTAGAAACCTGATTGCACGAACATTGTTGCTGGATACCGCGCTGTAGAGAGGGGTTTCGTTGGTTGATCGACAGTCTACGGATACTCCACCTTGGACAAGCACCTGAGCCACGTCGAAATTGTTCCCGCTAATAGAAAAGTGGAATAGCCCAACAGCTGTCCTTCCTTTGAAGAAAGTCGAGTCAACTCTAGAGAGCACCAGTTTCGTGAACTCCATATCGCCTATGGAGAATATACCATATAAGACCTTGTCGAATTTGACACCACGATCCAGGAGTGCGGTCAGAAATTTGATATCTCCAATTCGAACGGCGGAGTTGAGAATCTGCGCGGCGAAAGCATGGATTGTTGGAGTATTGATCTGAAGAAATCGTTCAAGATAGTCGGTGTATTTCTGATCGATGACCCATCTTAGAAAAGTGTCCATGTGTATACCGGCTCCTAGGGCGTTGTTGGACGCGAAATAGGCAGCCAGTCCAAAGAGAGAGGATAAGTGGGAGGCATCAGTCGAGCGTGCATCAAGAATCTGGCTAATTTTGTCGGACAGCTCCCCTTCATATCTCTCGGGCACGAGTCGTTGGACTTTTCTCGTAACCTGGGCAATAGTTTCCGTAAGCTGCAGCTCCGGTGTAATACCGAGTAGCTTCGATAGGACATCTTGTCGTGCCTCAGTCGGCAGGATAATAGCAGTGTTCGTAGGCGACAATAGAATCCTGTCCAGGACAGGATGTATCTGCAAGGAGATGTATTCTCAAAGCTACGCTTAGTCTCGAGAAACAGGCTCGCGAATCGTGGAGTTATCATACCTGGCTGCTCGAGCATGGTCTGAAGCCTAAAATACGGCAAATTGGTCATGATCTGGAAATCGGGGCGAGTATCGATAACCTCTAGGTTGACAAATTGGGAAAATGGAGACAGCCATTGTACTGCAGATTGAGGCCTCGGAGAATTACTAGCGCTGAAGCTGAATGTCTGTCTCGTAATTGTCGTTGGAGATAAACTGGTTACCGGTGGCAAGTTGAAGTCGAAGTCGAAGTCGCTGGCACCGCCAAAGTTCCACTCGATAGATCCAGGCCAACTATTGCTTTATCATTAGTTTGAAACACAATCACGCATGGGTGTATCTTACAAAAGTTGGTGTCAATCTCAGGCTCTACTTCCATAGCAGCATCGAGCTCATGCAGAGGTTCCTCCGCGAACACCATCCCCAGAGGGGGCTGCTGAGTTGAGGGAGCTTCGAAGTATGCTTGAGGCCCCTGAAATTCTACTGGGTTGCATGGGGGATGAGGACTCAGTCCAGATGCAATCGCAGACATTGGTGGTGGGGTCCGGACGGATATTCTTCCTGGTGATGGATTTGGCAGCCCTTTGTCAGATCAGCAGACTTAACAAGAATCCGGTGTTGGCATACTCACAATTTGAGAGTGTCACAGCAGGAGCTTTGTTTTTGTGGCGGGCGATTTCACGAACAACACGATTGGGAGGCAGCGGTTTGTTATGAAGGCAAGGCTGAGACTCCTTGCCAAGTGCAGCGCGATGCTGCATCTCTTGACCAATCCAGATCCACTCCTCGGCCTTCACGTTTTTAAGCTTTGGGAACCTGGATTTATACTGCCTCGCGCTTGATTTTTGTGTCGTTAGCTTGATGATCCAGCAACTCAATATGGAATGGGGGTCGATATACCTTGCTTCGAAATTGTGCTTTTCACTCATGTGCTCTATAACCTCGTTCAAGGTTTTTTCCTGGGAAACGAAAAGATCCCGGATTTCGCCTTCATGTTTGTCCCAATCCAGGGTTGGCTGGTCATTTTGGGCCATCTTATCAACTCGACCTTGGGATGGGTTAATCAATGAAGGCAGAAATGCAGTAGGTGCTTGAATTTTAGCAGTGTGGGTAACCCGGCTGTCAACGTGAGTAGATGAGATGAGGTGTTGGCAAATGGTTCACATATGGACTTCGCGAAGCTGAAGAAAGGGGCTTTAGAGTGGGGCGTACTTTTGAGCGTACTTCTGAGCGTACTTTTGTCTAATTGGTCAAAGTGCTTACCACGGCCGCCGTCCGCCCGGCTTGTGTCACCTTGCGGGAGCCTGGAGGCATCCCACCCCCGCAGTGCTCCAAACTCTGGCTTCCTCCTTCTTTAACAACTGCCCTGATTCTCTCCTATACCAAGCCCTCCTAACTACGTTCGCCCCTCAGCGAATGCTGCCGTCAAAAGACCAGGGCACACATCCTCCGAGCCCCGGTTGGTTAGCGAAAACTCTGTAAACTCACCCCAGAGGTGTCCTATCCATCCAATGCGGGCATTACTCCCTAGGCTACCATTAGCATAGTTCTCTGCTTACAAGGCAGGGAATTGAATGGTCGGATGGTTTTAAAATCTATCTTGGTAGTAGCATTGCCATATCACTTTCACCTGAACCGCGCTTAAATACTTGAGAGTCTATTATCCATAACTTTGACCCCAAATATATCCACCTGATATTATTAATATAATCCCAACTATCCAGCTAATCACCCTCCCCCACTATCTTGTCGTACCGCTGGTTACTTCTCCCGGCTACCCGGCCGAATATAGGGGGCATGGTTTTTGGGCTGCGAGTAGCGTGGTATTCATGAGGTTTTTTCGTTTAGGAAGGCTTAATAGAGGTAGTTAAGAGTATGGAGGTTTCGCATTATTTAATAATAGGCGTAGAGGTAAGTAAAGGGGAAGGTATATTAGATTAGTATTCCTTAGGTTATTAAGGTAGTTAGGTATTTAATAAGTATAGAGGCATATTTAGTAAAGCCGTGGTTATAATTACAGTAAAGAGGCTATATTAGAGGAAATATTTAAGGCGGTATTTGAACTAGATCTTTGAACTAGTAGTAATAGTACCCGCTAGCTCTTAACTTCTACTAGAATTAGTAGCCTCTAGGCCTAAACACGGGAGTAGTATAGACTATAGTAGTACTGAAAATATGAAGCTAGTCTATAGCTAAGAATTAAAAGTTTTTCCCCTTAGGTTTCAAATCTATTTTTAGATATTATAAAGTGCTTTTAAAAGAGTAACTCTAGTTAGAGTTAGATAATTAAAATATTACAATAATAGAAATCTCGGCTAAGGTAGGCTAGAACTCTTATTTATTAGTCTCAGGCCATTACTCCTAAGCTATTAGTCCTAGGCTATTACTCCTAGGCTAGAACTCCTAGTAAGTAGGTCATTAGTTTAGCGGATACATGGAATCTGCTTATATAGATAATTAAGGATAAAAATCAGCTAGCTATAAGATCTACTAGCTATAGACATATTTAGGTAATAAACCTATTAGTAATAAACCTATTAGTAATAAACCTATTAGTAATAAACCTATTAGTAATAAACCTATTAGTAATAAACCTATTAGTAATAAACCTATTAGTAATAAACCTATTAGTAATAAACCTATTAGTAATAAACCTATTAGTAATAAACCTATTAGTAATAAACCTGTCGGTAATAAACCTATTAGTAATAAACCTATTATAGGAGGGAAAAACGTAGTAAGACAAAAACCCACATAAAATACTATAGAGTATAAAATCGACAAATAATAAAAACACCAAAAAACAATAACTATAAAGTAGATATAAAGTAATATAAAATTAGTATATAAGTATATAGAACTTAAAGTATAAAAGTGATATATAATTATTACTCTATAGCTATAGAAACTCTAGCCTTCTTATACGAAATACCAAAGTCATATGATCTCGGACATATCCGTAGTCATGTGATCTAAATATTAAAACTACCTAAAATCGCGAAAATCGATAGTATACGGCTAGCTATACCACATCTGACCCTCTATTTATACATACTTATCCCTAAGTACTAAAAAATAATAGAAAAAGAACTAATTAGTCTGAAATAACTATATACTTAGGATTATCCTTTATAGGCTTATTTAACTCCTCTTCCTAGTATCTAAAGTATAACTTATTTTCTAGAAACAAGTACTTCTTAAACTCCTTTAGGTATAGGAAAGTAATCTAAACTCATATAGCCACTCTCTTATACTATTACTAATATAATTACTCTCGCTATACTATATCTATATTTAACTATTACTCTATTTCCTCCTTTACTACTAGGTGATATAGTACTTTGTTGCCCTGAACTATATTATAAATAGTACTAATATACTCTAATCGAATAGTACTTAGATATTTCGTATTATCCTTAGTACCCTTAAATCGCCTATATAAAGGGAGCTTAAAGTTTAAGTAAGAAATCCTAAGCTCTTCTAGTAATACTCTTACTTTACTTATTTCGTCTTTAATAGTAATTAGACTTATTAGAATAGAGATATAAACTTTACTAAGTACCTATTTGCCCTTAAACTAATAATAGCAAATAACTCTAGATTAGTAAATTATCTAGTTAAAAGTATATATAGTCTTATTAAGTCTAACTATATCCTTTAACTTTCCCTTAGATTTCTTAGTAATAGTAGCTTCTAATTTATTAATTCCTTCTTTCTTAGTCTTAATATTAAGTACTACGAAATCGTAATATCTAAAATACTTTATTATAAAAGGTTTAGCCTTCTTATAATCTATAAGAAAAGTATACTACTATAAGCGATCTTTCTCTTTAAGGAAGAACTCGCTATATAAAGTATTAGTAGTAGCTAGAATATTAGTATTACCTTTATAGAATAAGTAATTAACTTCTCTAGGAAGATAATATCTCACTAGTTAAGGATATCCTATTATATAGATATTACGCTTTCTAGAGGCTTCGTAAAATATAAGCTATATTAATAAATTAGTTATTAAGAGTTAAGAGACTAGTATAAAGTAACTATTACCTAGATTACTAATTAGTAATGAATTCTCTCTATACTAGTAGAATTATAGTATTTCTAGTTCCTTTATTAAGAGATTATAAATACTAAACTTCTTAATCTACTTTAAGTATCCCTTCTTAAAGATAAAACTATTCGTATCTAGGCTAGAAGAATTAAGTTTAGGAGATTCCTCTACCTTAAAGAGAGGTAGTAAAACGAAAAGGAATCTATTAGAATTATAGTATTTATCTCTAAATATAATAATTTCCGAGGTATTATAGAAATAGTCTTAAGTTTTAGGGTATACCTAAATAGTATTAACTTATAATCTATTATTAGTAATATTATAAATACTTATAATCTACTCTATAAATATTAATCTATCGAAATTATCTATATTAATACTAAGAGTACTTACTAGCTAGCGGTAGTACTCTATATAAGGAGACTTATAGAAACTATTATTAACTTAATAGTATACTCTTAATTTAATAAGAAGTAGGACCTTCTTATATAAAGCCTTAAAGGTATAATTATCCTATTTAGTAAGTACCTCCTTTTACTCCTTAGGTATCTTATAATTATAATAACTCTTCGGAATCTCTCTAGTCTTAATACCCCGAGTCTTTTACTTACTAGATCTAGGTATACTTTTTAGTATATTCTTAATTACCTTATTCTATACTAGAGTATTAGGATCCTTAGTTTCGCTTTTAATAGCTTTATTATTAGCTTTATACTTTGGATTCGTCTTCTTAGGAGTCTTAGGCTTGTCTTTTGGCTTCTCCTTTCCTATTTCCTCTTCTCTAGGCTATACTTCCTTCTCCTTTTCCTCTTCTCTAAGCTATACTTCCTTCTCCTTTTCTTTCTCTCTAGGCCCTTTAACTATAGTATTTCCCCCTATAATATTCTCCTTAGTAGGTACCTCCTTAGTACTCTTCTCCTTTTCCTTAGGGCCCTTAGGTAGCTCTATACCTAACTTCTTTATTCTCTTATGAGCTTCTTTAATAGTAGCCGAAGAATTAATCTATTATTAAAAGGGGTTAAAGTAATCTTCTATAGGTATATCTTCTTTAGTAGTTCCTCTTATAGGGTAAGGAGTTAGTCCTTTAATAGTTGTCTTAAGTCTAGGTATTACTATAGTAGGAAGAGCTTTATTAATAATTACTATAATATCGGTTTCTTTAGGCGTAATCTCTTATATAAGAATAGAAATAGTAATAGGATCCTATTTATTAGGCTTATTAGTAAATCTAGGGAAGGCTTCGTTCTTATACTCTCCTTTAATAAGAATTCCGGATACTCTAAAGGTAAACTATACCTTAATAAGCTCTTTAGCTAATAGTAGCTTACTAATTTTCCTTCTTATTAATACCTACTTATTCTTTTCTTTACTTTTATATTATACTTTATATATTCCTTAATTTATTCTTTTTCCTTCCTATTCACATATTTATATACTTAAGGTTAATAGGGGACGTCTCTATATAAATAAAGGGTCAGGGGCACGCTTATATCGTGAGATTTTCTATCCTTTTTTTAGTATTTTCTATTATATACTAATATTTCCTATATATATATATATATATAAACTACAAAAATATTCTTATTTATATTACTTTCTTATTCTTTCTCTTCTATTTATATTTAGTTTAAGCATATTCTAATCACTTATATATTATATTCTATAAGTATGTATTTTGAAGTTCTTTTCTATAATAGAGGCTTAGCCTTATATTTTACTTCTATAATTATTCTAATTTATACTTACTTTACCTTAAATATACCTATTTCTTATACTTACCTTTTATAATATATATCCTACTATTTTAGCCTTATTTTCTACGATTCTAAAGAAAGAGAAAGTCGGAAATATATGGTTTTTCCACGTAATTAAGCCTATTCTAATTTACCCTTTATTCTAGAATATACTTAAAAAGAGATTCTTAGAACTATAGAAACTCTCGACTCTATATACTATAAATACTATACTAATTCCACCTATACGAATATATTAAGAACGATAAAATAGCCAAAGAATAAGCTTCTTAATAAGGTAATAAGTAATAGTAACTAGTCCTTCTATACCGCGGTATTATATAGAGTCTACGAATTAATAATATCGAAATTCAGACCCTTAACGAAGCTTAGAAAGTTGTGGAATACCTACTAGTATACGAAAAGGTAGTAGTAATCACTAAATTTAATACGAAGGTCCTAAATAAGCTAAGTAAAATATAAGAAGAGCTCTTGAAACAGAATAAATATGTGGGAAATAGAGAGCTTCTAGGGCTATCTAGTGAAGAACTAAGAGTATACTAAGTTAATAATCGGGAATTCGATACTACTATTAAATAGATTACACTAGGTAAGAAGCTAAGAAATAATAAGATTAGAACCTTACTAAAGACACTTCTTAAGAGAGATGAACCGAGTAAGTATACTAAAGCCTTTATAGAATATATCTAAGAATATATATATTAATCTAAAGAAGCTATTCGCAACTAAGGCTTCTATATACGAAGGTATTTAGTTAATTAATGAGGCTACCTTAGATTGAGCTAGGGGCTAGAAAGCCTAGAATACTAGAATCTTTCGGGAGTCTAATACTTTTAAGGTATATAAGAAGGCTAATTAGTTTTAGAGCTAGAAAATTAAAGTTTAAGCTACTATTAGCTAAAGAGCTTATTAAAGTACGGTTTACCTTTAGAGTATCCGGAATTCTCATTAAAGGAGAGTATAAGAACGAAGCCTTCCCTAGATTTATTAATAAGCCTAATAAATAGGATCCTATTACTATTTCTATTCTTATGTAAGAGATTATATCTAAAGAAACTAATACTATAGTAATTATTAATAAAGCCCTTCTTACTATAGGATACCTAGACTTGAATCGACTATTAAAGGACTAACTCCTTACCCTATAAGAGGAATTACTAAAGAAGATATACTTATAGAAGATTAACCTAACCCCTTATAATAGTAGTTAAGTCTTTAGCTATTATTAAAGAAGCTCGTGAGAGAATAAAGAAGTTAGTTAGAGAGTTACCTAAGGGCCCTAAGGAAAAGGAGAAAACTACTAAAGAGAATATTATAGAGGGAAATACTATAGTTAAGAAGCTAGAGAGAAGGAAAAGGAGAAGGAAGTATAGCCTAGAGAAGAGGAAATAGAAAAGGAGAAGCTAAAAGATAAGCCGAGACTCCTAAGAAGATGAATCAAAGTATAAAGCTAATAATAAAGCTATTAAAAGCGAAACTAAGGATCCTAATACTCTAGTATAGAATAAAGTAATTAAGAATATACTAAAAAGTATACCTAGATCTAGTAAGCAAAGACTTAGGGTATTAAGACTAGAGAGATTCTAAAAAGCTATTATAATTATAAGATACCTAAGGAGTAGAAAGAGGTACTTATTAAATAGGATAATTATACCTTTAAGGTTTTATATAAGAAAGTCTTACTTCTTATTAAATTAAGAGTATACTATTAAGTTAATAATAGTTTCTATAAGTCTCCTTATATAGAGTATTACTACTAGCTATAAGCGCTCTTAGTATTAATATAAATAATTTCGATAAATTAATATTTATAGAATAGATTATAGGTATTTATAATATTACTAATAATAGATTATAAGTTAATATTACTTAGGTATACCCGAAACTCGAGACTATTTCTATAATACCTCGAAATTATTATATTTAGAGATAAATACTATAATTCTAATAGATTCCTTTTGTTTTATTACTTCTCTTTAAAGTAGAGGAATCTCCTAAACTTAATTCTTCTAGCTTAGATATAAATAGTTTTATCTTTAAGAAGAGATACTTAAAGTAGATTAAGAAGCTTAGTATTCGTAATCTCTTAATAGAGGAACTAGAAATACTATAATTCTACTAATATAGAGAGAATTCGTTACTAATTAGTATCTAGGAAATAGTTACTTTATACTAGTCTCTTAACTCTTAATAGCTAATTTATTAATATAGCTTATATTTTATAAAGCTCTAGAAAGTATAATATCTATATAATAAGATATCCTTAACTAGTGAGATATTATTTTCCTAGAGAAGTAGATTACTTATTCTATAAAGGTAATACTAATATTCTAGCTACTACTAATACTTTATATAGCGAGTTCTTCCTTAGAGAAGAGGATTACTTATAGTAGTATACTTTTCTTATAGATTATAAGAAGGCTAAACCTTTTATAATAAAGTATTTTAGATATTATATTTCGTAGTACTTAATATTAAGACTAAGAAGAAGGAATTAATAAATTAGAAGCTACTATTACTAAGAAATCTAAGGGAAAGTTAAAGGATATAGTTAGACTTAATAAGATAATATATACTTTTAACTAGATAGTTTATAGATCTAGAGTTATTTCTATTATTAGTTTAAGGCGAATAGGTACTTAGTAAAGTTTATATTACTATTCTAATAAGTCTATTATTATTAAAGATAGAGTAAGGAAGTAGGAGTATTACTAGAGGAGCTTAGGATTTCTTACTTAAACTTTGAGCCCCTTTATATAAGCGATTTAAGGGTACTAAGGATAATACGAAGTATCCGGTATTATTTAATTAGAGTATATTAGTACTATTTATAATATAGTTCGAGGTGATAAATACTATATTATTAGTAGTAAAGGAGGAAATAGAGAATAATTAAATATAGATATAGTATAGTGAGAGAATTATATTAGTAATAGTATAATAGAGTAATATATAAGTTTAGATTACTTTCCTATACTTAAAGAGTTTGAGATATATTTATTTCTAGGAAATAAGTTATACTTTAGATACTAAGAAGAGTATTAGATAAGCTTATAGAGGATAATCTTAAGTATATAGTTATTTCGGACTAATTAGTTCTTTTTCTATTATTTTTTAGTACTTAGGGATAAGTATATATGAATAGAGAGTTAGATATAGTATAGCTAGTTATATATTATCGATTTTCGCGATTTTAGGTAATTTTAATATTCTAATTATATAACTATAGATATATCTAAGATTATATAACTTTAGTATTTCGTATAAGAAGGCTAGAGTTTCTATAACTATAGAGTAATAATTATATATTACTTTTATACTTTGAGTTCTATATACTTATATACTAATTTTATACTACTTTATATTTATCTTATAGTTATTATTTTTTAGTGTTTTTATTATTAGTCGATTTTATACTCTATAGTATTTTATTTAAGTTTTTGTTTTACTATATTTTTCTCTCTTATAGTAACTAGGAGGGACTATATAAGCTCGTAGTAATAGATAGAGAGTCGTATATACTAGCTTTACTATATAGTAATACTATCTTCTAATCGACCTCTATAAAGCTATTCTATAAAAGAGATATAAAGATTAATAATAAACCTAAACGTGATCCTGAATTCTATAATCCCGAACTCTATAGTAAAGACAAAGGCGAAAGTAATACAGGTATAATCCCTCTTACTATTTTACTAAAGTATAGTAGAGGACGACCTCGTAAGTACTCTAATATAATAGTATTCTTATAAGATAATAATAATAGCTTATATAATAATTCCTATTAAGCTAAAGTTACTAGTCTCCTAGAAAAAGGTATATTTGAGATTAGTTCTAGATCTTAGGTACTAGAAGGGTATATATCTTTAATTCCCGCTTCATTAATGAGATTAAGAATAAGGGTATAAAAAGGAGTATAAGAAGTCGAGACTAGTTATCTAAGCCTATAATAATAGTAAGAAATATATAGTATTAATATAATTACTAATAATCTAATATATTAACTAGAGAATTATCCTCTATATTACTATTATAACTATAGACACCTTAGGACTATATTTATAGGATATATTATAAGCTTATATCTAATTATCGACTTACTAAATCGCGATTTCTATATTAACTTGCCTCCTAAGCTTATGAGAGAGCTAGATTTAGAGGATAGTTTAGTATTAAAAGTCGTAAAACTACTCTATAGAGTACTAGAAGCTAGAAACTACTAGTTTAAGACTTACTACTCTTACTATACGAATGAGTTAGCTATAAAGTAATTAATATATGACCCTTACCTCCTCTATAGTAATTATCCCTTCGGAATTATTAGCCTTTAGACTAATAATACTCTATTCCTTAGAGATAACGACTTTACTAAGGTAGAGTATCTAAAGCTCCTAGAGGCTAAATTCCTAGCTAAGGAGCACGAATATCTTATGACTAACTATAACCTTAAGTTTAATAGAAGTATTATTTATACTAATTTCACTAGTATTACCCTTATATAAGAATACTAGTATAATAACCTTTACCTAGTAATAGCTAAGAATAACTATAATAAGTAATAGAGGTATTATATATCGAAACCTTATAATTAAGGAATAATATATCACCTAGTGAGCTTAAGGAGCGTATATTGTATTAACTTACTAACTAGAGGCTTTATACGACTACTTAGTAGTTACTTAAGCTATTAAACTTATAGAAACTAATATTAAAGCCTTAATAAGTGTATTTAATAGTAAATCGAAAATACTACTAGAGGACTACGTTTCGTTAAGCTAAATAAGGAGTCCTTATACCTAATTATCTTTATAGATACTTCTTTTATAAGTAATCGAGACTTCTCTTCTTAGATTAGATATATTCTAGTCTAGTAAATAGCTCTAGATATACTAATATTATCTACTAGTTATCTACGAAGTATAAGAGAGTTACTAGAAGTATTCTAGCTTCGAATATATAGTATAGCTCACGGTTTCGATATAGTAGTTAGTTAAGACTATAATTAATAGAATACTCGAAATAGAAGTCTCGCTAGTCGTCTATATAGATTCGAAGTCCCTCTATAAATACTAGTTAAGCTAGGAACTATATAAGAAAAGCGACTTATAATTAATATAATATCCTTTACTAAGCTTATAAAAACGAGAAATCACGGAAGTTAAGTAAATTAAGAGAGAATTAAATCCTATTAATATAATAATAAATCGAAGCCCTTAAATACCTTTAAGTATTTAATTAATACGAATACTATATAATTAAATATTAAAGAATAAGTCGAATATAAATAAGGATATATAGAATAAAAGGAATAGATATATGAAATAAGAGAAATAAGTATATAGAGAGATATAAAAGTATATAGAGGGATATAAGTATATAGAGGGATATAAGTATATAGAGGGATATAAGTATATAGAGGGATATAAGTATATAGAGGGATATAAGTATATAAGAGGGTATACTAAGTACTTAGGGATAATCTAGTACTAGGCCGGATTAGGAAATCTATATATAAATAAGAGATACTATTTTTCGTATATTTTTAGTACTTTTATATTAGTTTTTCGTTTTTTTTAGGTAATTACTAGTATTAGTATAACTAGTTTCCTAAAGGTCATGTGATTTATATTACATGATTTCTTATATATAAGATATAAGACATGAGATATATAAGAAATAAGATATACTAGATACTAGTACTAATTAGTCTTAGTATATTTAGGGATTATATATTAGAACCTCAATACTATAATTCTTATTTACGAGAATATAATAACTTTACTAACTTATATAATTAGTATTCTATAACTATATAATAGTACTATATATTACTAGGGAATTAATACTTATATATTATTATAAATACTAAGTAGTATCTATATTAGTTAGTTACTAGAACTAGTAGAATTACTTAATAGTAAATAAAGAGCTTACTTTTTAGAAGAAATACTATAATTACCTAGTAATATAAGTAGTTATAGACCTAATAATAGATTACCTTATAAAGAATATTATTCTAATAAATCTTACTTATAAGATATTACACGTTTTAAGGTATTATTATAGCTTATATTATATAAGTAAGAGACTATTCCTATTTTATATTATAAAAATATTCTATTTAAGTAACTTCCTTAGTAATACTAGTAACTTTCTAATTATTTTACTAATACTAGAACTAGACTAATATAGGATTAATATCTAAATAGAAAAACCCCGCTATTAGATATTCTTATTCCTTACTAAGGCTAGAGGTTAATCTTTCTTATCTTTAGATTTAGAATAAACTAAGTAATTTCTTTTAGTAATACTCTTAATTAAGTTTTACTTAAAATATATAGAGCTATTCTTTAAGCTCTAGTTCCTCTTAAGCTAGATAGCTTAATATTCTAGTAAGAATATCACGCTATTATTAATACTTTTATCCTTTTAATATATTAATAAGTATATTAAGAGGCTATACTAATATTTTAGGAAAATTACTTTTAAATATATACCTTTTATAGAAAAGGCCTTATATATATTATAAACTCGATTAGCTCTAAACTTACTATTAACTAATACCCTAAGGTAATATAAGTAATAGATGTACTTTAAAAGTTAGTTAAGAACTCTAGGATTAGGAAGCTTTATCTCAACTTCTACTTAAGTAACTTATTTCTAGACTTTAACCTCTACTATTTCTAGACCTAGTTCTTTTTCTCTTATACTAAGAACTTGGATCTAGATTAGAATAATCTTATTTATATTACTAAAGACGTGCTTTTCTTATAGAAGTTCTTTAGCCTCTCTAGGATTAAACTACTCTAACTTCGGAATCTAGAAAGTATTAACTACTAATTATACCTTTCGATTTCTGTGAATATCTTTATAGTTAATAATAGGAATACCTTCTAGGTATATACTAATTATATACTAACTAAATATAGGATAATTAAGATATCTATTCTCCTAAGTCTAGATATATATTATATAAGTTAAGTAATAGATAAGCTAGTACTATTACCTTAAAGTAATTTATATATTCTAGATTAAGATAAGCTAATACTATAATACTCTTTCTTAAAAGAAGTTTCTTTATAAGTTATTTATATATTACTACTTAGATAACTTTCTTCTTAGAAATAGCTTATTATTTTTAGCTTATTTCTTTAAATTAGCTTTAGTTCTAAACTCTAAATAATTAATTATTTGCCTCGTATTTTTAGATTTACTAGTACTTATTATAGTTATATAAATATTTAAATTTTCGATTTATTAATAAAGAGTCTTATATTACTATATAATTAATAAATATATTCTCTAGCCTTATATAATATAGCTAATAGGGATAAGGTAATAGTATAAGATAATTGTATTTAATTATTATTAAACCTTACTCTTAATATAACTCCTAGTTACTTATCTTAGTACTAGTACTTCTTTATCTTTATATATATCCCTACTTCGAGCTCTCTTATAAATATTCTAGAATTTACCTCGTCCCTAGCCTTTATATACTATTAAATAGTAACTAGAATTACTAATAAGAACTAAGGTTTGAAAATTACGAGTTATATAACTAAGACTTAATATTAATAATTTAGTATTAATAATTTAATATTATAACTAATTTTATAATAAAGTCTTATTTAAACTTAATCTTTATAAGATACTAAGAGGATAGAGTATTTATTATAATATATCTCTTATTAAGTTAATATTATTCTATTTATTAGTTTAAATATTACTAAGACTTATAAAAGTCTATTAAGTTATACCTTTTAGTAGTAATAGCTACTCTTTTTATACTTTTTACTACTACTCTTACTCTTTTAACTACTTCTCTTAGTCTTCTAATTTCTTAAATATATAAGAGAGAGTATTTATTAACTTCTTACTCATTTCCTTTCTCTTTCTTAGATCTTTATCTCATTTCTCTTAGACTTTATTAAGCTCTATTAATTCCCCTTATCTATTCTACTATAGCTAGCTTAGGGGTATTCGGTTCTAGAAAAACTAATATTCTAGAGGAATACTAAAACTATATAATAGAATTCGAAATTGGTTTTAGTTAGAATAGTTAATGGTTTTTATTTTAGACCTATAATTTATATACGCTTATACAAGTATTCGCTTAAATCCTTTCCTAAAATCACGTAGATGTCTGAAGATTAGCTAATATCGGCGAATGCTAGTATAACTTCTTACGTCTAAGAATCGAGAGCTTAAGAAAGAGTAAATAGCACGTACTATTTACTAACTATACTTATATAACTTTGTGCTTTACTTTAATATATAGCTGAATTTTAAGGATCTATAGTAAATACCTCTAATATTAGAGTATTACTATATATATATATATAAATTAATTAAGTTAATTATCTCTAGCCCTTAGACCTAATAATATATTATTCTCTTACTTAGCTTTTTATATAACTAAAACTCGATAGGATAATAAAGTATTAGGATAATTAAGTCCTAAGACATATTTCTATAATTATATATATTCTTCTATAAACTTTATAGCTTCGGTTTCTTTACTAGTTCCTTTCTATATAAATACTAAATTATTTATACTAGTTAGTATATCTAAGTAGTCTACTTTAAGCTTCTTCTTATAAGTCTCTATTATTTATACTTCTAGCTCTTTAGCTATATCTTATTAGTCCCTAAGCTTATATAATAAGCTTACTATTATTATATTACTAAGTATATTATTATAATCTCGACTAAGAATCCTCTTTCAAGTATTTATTAACTAAACTAATATCTCCTTTACCTTAATACCTTTTCCTATTTACTATATATACTATACTACTTTATATAGTACTAAAGCCTAGTCTTCTAGTAAGTCTTACTCTTCTAGCTACTATATTACTACTAATTACGTATATGAGAAAAGCGTCTAATATCTCATTTAATTCTCTTATTCTCTTATTAAAAGCTCTAGATAATATTAAACACGTTTCTCTTTACTTCTTTACCTCTAAATTACTACTAAAAATAAGTCTAATTTATGAAATATACTCTCTTATTTATTACTCGTAAGAGGTATATTTATATTTATAGTTTTAATACTCTATTTATAAATAATTTGTGAATTATTCATAAATTATTCATATTCATTATTTGTTGTTGTCATGATCCTGGGGGATCAGGCACCCAGAATCACATGACATAAGGACGAGTAGTTGCACGTGACGTGTAGTCTCGGGTGTTGAGACTACCTGTAGTTCCTAACTACGAGACTACTATTAGGGCTAGACTATAGGAGGAATCCACTTGGTATATAAGACTAGGCTTCCTCCTACTAGATTAGGAGCTTCGTGCTCAACTTGATATAGTAATCTGACTACTTACTTTAACCTTGCTTATAACGACCTAATTCTACTTGGGACTTGACTTGATCTATACCTTACTCGATATACTAACCGACTAATCATACGCGACCGATAGTCCGGGACTAGTGGCCGTACTGAGACCGTTACAGTTGTGTAGCCCTAGATATCGTCAAATTATTATAATAAGAGAAGCGCAGTCTAAGGGTTGATTGTACCGAAGCATTCTCTCTATCACAGATGAGGAGAATCGCAGTGCTCCTTTCGATACATGGATGTAGTCCCCCACAATGCGCTCGCAAATATCTCTGTGAACACCAACCGGGCTGAAACAGAGGCTCCCGACGCCAGGCGATATTGGCAGGCGCGAGACGAGGCGGTCTCAAATCACCCCCACCGTGATGGGTTGCAGTGTGTCGGGCAAGGTGGCTGTGATCGGCCAGCTTGTCTCTGCGTCAAACCCCTTTTGCCTTCTTGCCTGCTTCTGAACGGTGATCCTTCTGTCTGGCCCCCAAACCCCTCTGTTTGGCCCCCAAATCGTGCCCTCCCGTACGCTCAGTAAGCCCCCTAAAGACTTCTCGCGCTACAAAGTGCTATGGCCTGGAGGCATTACTTACAGCCTCTTTGTTAGGACTTGTTGTGTTTTGCGCACCTCTTATTCTTCAAGTGCCTCAATCTTTTTCATACCGCTCTGTCTGATAACCGTGCCGCTGGAGGGGGAACGTCACAGCCGAAGCGACGCGATCAGGCTGAGGAACACCTAAAGTAAAATCAGGCTGGGCCGCTCCCCAAGTTATTTTCCTGCGCTGCGCACAATGCTTTATTAGCTACAAAGCTTCCATTTCTCGGCCCTCTGCGTTCCAGTTGATACACTTCCATTCGAAGATGGCGTCGCGGGATAGCTACACAGTTGGATGGCTTTGCGCTCTCCCGGTGGAGCTCGCGGCGGCCAAGGCCATGCTTGACGACATCCACCCTAGCCTACCTCTGGATCCGAATGTTAACGACACCAACAGCTATGTCCTGGGAAGGATCGGTGGTCATAACGTCGTACTCGCATCCCCACCCTCTGGCGTTCATGGCAGCACCTCAGTTGCGGCTGTAGCGAAACGAATTCTTGAGAGCTTCAAATCCATCCGGTTCAGCCTGATGGTCGGCATTGGAGGAGGAGCACTAAATACGAAGAACAATATCGTTCTGGGCGATATTGTTGTCAGTAAACCGACGGCGACCCGGCCGGCCCTCATGCTGTACGATTTTCAGACCTCCAGCCACGATCAGTTTACCGGCACCAAGGCATTGAAGAAGCCATCAAACCTGCTCCTCACAGCAGCAGGCAAGGCCGAGACGAACAGTATCCTTGGCGAAAGTCAGATACCTCGTTATATCTCCGATGTTATATCGACAGATCCCACGACCTTTGCCAACCCAGGTCCGGATGAGGACGTCCTCTTCGACTCGGACTATGAGCATGTAACCACAGGATCCGCAGAGAATGGATGCGATCATTGCGACCCGAACAGAATTCTCAGTCGACCACGGCGAGAGAACCAGGACCCTAAAGTACATTATGGCCTGATTGCGTCCGCGAACCCGTGGAAATCCAGTAAGGTGACCATGGACAAGTTGGCGCGCGAGCATGGTATTCTTTGTTTTGAGACAGAGGCGGCTGGTTTCTTGGACACCGATCAATGCTTGATTATCCGCGGAGTTTGTGACTATGCAGATTCACATCGCTCCAAGCTCTGGCATGGCTACGCCGCTGCTGCCGCCGCTGCATATGCAAAAGAGATTCTGTTGTTGATCCCAACGGCCCCAAAGGCAGCAACTCTGACGGTGGATCAGACAGCGGACACAATGGCGTTGGCCGCCCCTGTTCTTGATGCTTTGCTCATAACAAGACCCGAAATTGACCGAACTTCTCTGATTGCATTGAAGGGACGGAGAGCCGATGGTACCTGCGACTGGGTCGTACAACATCCGAGCTACCAAGAATGGCTGGCCGGAGGTGGTCCACCACTTCTTTGGATCTCAGGAGGCCCTGGAAAGGGGAAAACCATGATATCTATCTATCTTTCAGAAATGTTACAGCCAATGGTGGACTCGAAAGACGGTGTTCTTCTCTACTACTTCATTAGTAACCGTGACAGGAATCGGAACACAGCGCTGACCATCATGAGAGGGATCCTATTCCAGTGGCTCAGCTTCGAACCCCATCTGGCACAGCACATCAAAACCTACTTTGAAGGCTCTGAAACGACCAAATATACCATTTCCAGCTTTGTCTCCTTGTGGAGGCTTTTCCTCACTATACTGAGTCAAAGCGGGTCTACTCAGGTAGTGTGTGTACTAGATGGACTGGATGAATGCGAAGAGAAATCTCTCAGGCAACTCCTTGACGCCCTCGGGGACTACATCTCGAAAGCCGAGGAGACGCCAACGCCAAGATTGAAGCTCATTTGTATATCCCGCCCTCAACCAGTACTTCTGGAGAACAAGCTCGGTCGATATTGTCGGATCAAACTTGATGATTCGGAGAAAGAGACTAGGATGGACGTCGAGAGATACATCTTCGCCGAAGTTGCCGAATTAAAGTCCGAGGGTAATCTGTCAGACGACAATCTCCTGGAAGTTCAGCAGGCCTTACAAGCCGGCGCCAATGGAACCTTTTTATGGGTCGGATTTGTCGCGGATGAGCTCAAGGGAAGGAATTGGGAAAAAGTCCAGGAAGTCCTTCATCGAATGCCCAAGGGCCTTGGTGGAGTCTATCAGCGGCTGCTCCAGCTAGTTGAAGACAAAGAAAGGCTGGTCTCCATGCTTCAATGGATTGTTCTCGCCGCCCGACCTCTGACAGTGGACGAATTGACAGCGGTGACGAAGACAAAAGCGTCAGACGCCCTGACGCCAAGTGATGTGATAAGGGAGCAACTTGCATCTTGCGGGCTGTTGGTGAGGCTCGAAGGAAACATTGTGAATCTCGTTCACGAATCGGCAAAGGAGTTTTTCCACAGTGAGCAAGTTAACATCAAAGGGATTGACATGTTCTACATGGACCAGACTACTCATCTGGCCCTTATGCAGACCTGCCTAACTCTCATCGAAGAAAGTTACAAACCCTCTGACAAAATCAGCAACGCGTGCCTAAACAATAGCCTCTTGGCTTATGCGTGTATGTACTGGCCAGAGCACTTCCGACATGCATTCGAGGTGATGAATGAGTCTCATTTTTCACGTCCGTTCTTCCTGCCACAGTCTCCAATTCGGGAAGGTTGGTGGGAGTGCTATTGGGAAGAGGAGAAATACGGCGGAGTCGCGCCCACGTTCACTCTCTTGCACCTGGCTGCGTACTTCGGCAACGTAGGTTGGACCAAAATGTTACTCAAACAGTATGGTGCCAATCACGTAGCCTCCCGCCGTCTCACCTGGCAAAAAGATAACTATGGCCGTGCGCCGCTTTTCTGGGCCGCCACCAGGGGCCACAAAGACGCGGCGGAATTCCTGATCAGTCGTGGCGCCAGGATCAGTGCTAAGGATCGGAGTGGATTGACCGCACTACATATTGCCGTTACTTCAGATCACAAGGACGTCGTGGATCTGCTGCTACGCTCGGGCGCTCGGATCGAGGGCAAGGCTACTTACGGCGACACGCCGTTGATTCGAGCTATCCAAGCAAATTCCGAGGAAAATATCAAGTTACTTCTTGAACATGGTGCGAAGGTGAACCAATTGCCCCTTCCTCCTGGAGTCACCTCTCTGAGAGGACCTAAGGAGCCAGTGGACGAGCGAGCTCAAGAGCTGCTGAAGCTTCAAGAACAGCTATTTGCCAGACGGTACGCGAATTCTTCAAGAAGCGTTACCATCATTGTCAATACTCTGACCGCATCCTTCTACTTTCCACCTATTTACAATATGGTGAGCTTCTACTTGAGGTACTCGTCGTTTGGTCGCTGGGAGGTGATGCACGTGCTACAGGACCTCGTCAAGAATGGCAAAGAAGACAAGTTGCGACAATGGGGTGATGCTTATCTCAAGTATGGCAAATGGCTGATTGATGGGAAGCGCGAAAAAAACCTGGCGCGTGTGACATGGCTTTCGGCCGATGTATATGAAATGTCCTCTACTGGAGACCTGCAGGGCTTGCTGGTTATTGGACTTCTCATAGGCGCGGAATCCGCTTATCTGTCAGCTTTGAGCCACTGGATAGAAGGCCGTGACATCTTGACTGCAATATACGCATCGTGGTCGTCCACTGCCTATCGCAGAGACTCGGGGGAGTACGTACACAAGGGACTTTCCTACTACCTGAAGGATTTTGATAGCAACATCCGGAATGGACAAAGCGCAAAGTGCATCGCTCGGACGGAAGCCCTCTTCACGGCGCAAGTATCGGTCCTAAAGACGAAGGAAGTGAAGCCAATGGAATACCACGCGACACTCAACGCTGAGTACTACGAAGGATATATCGGCAGCCCCTATGAGGAACAACTGTTTAGCGATGCAAACCAAGCAGTCGCCAATGAGTTCATGCGCTACAGCAAAGCCCGGAATTCCACCGACTTGCATCTCTACCTAAAAGCCCTTTTCCAATTCGCTGAACGTGCGAAAGAAAGAGGACAGGACGCGTTCTTCAACATGCCTCCCGCGGCATATCTCATGATCTGTCAGAAAGACCCCAAGACCCACCAATGGCTGCTAGCTGAGGCGGTACCAGAAACGATGAGTATCTTGATATCAGGGCTAGAACAAGGATCAGTTCAAAGGCGGGCATATAAAGCTCTTGTGGAGTGCCTCATTATTGGAAAGCAATATGACGTACCAGTACGTGTAACGATGCACCAAACGATGAAGCAACATCTTGGTCCCATTGCTGGGGCAGACGGAATGCTGACTCAAATGCTTGTTCCTACGATTTCACACAAGGCGACTATTTAGGGGCCTGAAAGCCTCGTTTGCGAAGTTTTGAATAGGTACACGAGGACGCAGGATGATAATAACTTGTGGGAATCTTCCATTTTCTTACTGTACGGACGGGTATCTTTTTATATCATTCTAGGCGGCCGAAGTTTTAGTAACACCCTAATCAACAGCAGACGGACGAATATAAGAATGAAAATTTTTCTATTCTATAAAGCCATGCGCAGCCCAATTCCTACATGTAATCCTGAATGGATAGGTTCTCTCCTGGTAATACCGTGCTGAACTCTCATTATCTTCTGAACCGTTTCCAAAAGCTGGCTAAGGGAGAACGAGCCGACTTTATCTTGCGCACGGGCTCAGTTCCTTCTAGTCCCGTCATCTGTGAACCCTGCGTCGACGCTGTACGCATATTATAGGCCTCTGAGTCCTGCATCGGTGATGTACGCAGAGTATCAGCCTCCGAGTCCTGCATCGATGATTCATCTCGAGTGTAGCTTTGACCTCGCGCTCGGAGGGTGCGTCTTATCTGGAGCTCCGTTTCTGGATTGGGGCCTGTCGCCGTGTATCCAGCTTGTCGAAGCCGTTGAAGTGTAGTGTCATCAGAGATGACTTCTTCCCACGTCTTAAGTCCTGCTGGAAGGAAGTTGGGATCCGCACCATTCCTCAAAAGTACATCCAGTATTTGATGGTGGCTCTTTTTTGCAGCGTAGTAGAGTGCAGTCCTTCGTCCTGAATTTGTGCCATAGACAGAGTCTCCTTGTTCCAAGAGAAGTTCGGTTATGACAGTGTTGCCCTCACGAGCAGCTTGCCGTAATCTTGTGACCGCTCTGCAACAACGTGAGTTGCCGAAAGATACCTTGCTGATGATCTTGTAATAATGGCTTTTCATCCCAAGATCTAGCCACTCCTCTGCAGTGAGACCTCTCCCGTCGCTCTGGAGGCGAGACTCTGAGATGGTAGGGTTGGCAAGTAAAACTCTGACAGTATCCAAATGTCTCATATGAACTGCCAAATGAAGTGCTGTCCAGCCATGAGTGTCCTGGAAGGAGCTAGAAACCCGCTCGTCACTGTCTAAGAGGGACTGTACGACATGAGAATGGCCCATGAAGGCGGCATGGTGTAATGGTGTCCAGCCATGAGCCGTTGCCATGAGAGGATTGGCTCCATATTGAAGAAGCTCGTTCACAATCTCATTGTGTCCTCCATTTGCAGCACAATGTAATGGTGAAGTACCATACGAACTGATCCCATTTGTATTAGCCCCGTGCTTCAACAGTAGAGACACGACTTCATAATAGCCCTCCTCAGCCGCCCAATGTATGGCGGACCATCCGTCGCGATCGCGATAATTCAGATCTGCACCGGATTGGAGCAGCAATTGCACTGTAGACAAGTCACCAGAAGCTGCTGCCTCTTCCAATGGTACCGATTGAGTGTTCCTAGTCATAAGCATGACGTCCGCGCCTTTCGCCACAAGCAATTCAGCTATTTCTGAGCGGCCCATGTTGGCTGCCCAAGTCAATGCTGACTTTCTATGCGTGCTGGCGGAGTTGACGTCGACGCCGAGAGATAGTAGCATTTCAGTTGCTCTGTACTGCCCAGAAATGACCGCCCATAGATATGGAGAATACTCATGCTGGTCAGGAAGGTCTATGAAGGCCCCGTTCTCCACCAATAGTTGTATCCCATCGATAAAATCTTTCTTGGCAGCGTAATGCAACGGCGTCTGGCCATTGTCATCTATGAAACTCATGATCTCCGCGTGTTCGGAACTCAACAGCAGTTTCATCATATCCACGCCTTTGTCCGGGTTTAGAGAAGCGTAATGCAATGCAATCCTTCCGTGATTGTCTCTGATGCGTAGATTTGCACCTTGATCTATAAGCGACTTGACCAAGGTCAGGTCATTGTCCTGCACTGCTCGATGAAGCAGTGTCAGTCCAGCGGCGTCTCTGTCCTCAAAATCGAGTTTGTTTACAGAGACACTGATGGCGTCTTCCGCGACATTCGGAACGCCATCACCAGCTTCTGTATTGAAGTCTAGAGCTTCCTCATCCAGTATACTGTACATGGATTCGCGCCTTCTTGCAGGTCCATTTTCTTCCACTGGTGCATCGCTAGCCACGTCCTCCTCGTCTTCGTCGCTAGGTAATTTTTGCAATGCCAGCAATGCGATCTCTTTCATGTGAGCGGCAACGTGTAAATGAAGGGCCTCATTTGAGAAGATAGTGTTTGATTCGGGGTTTTGCTCGACTTCAAAGTCGTCCCCAAAGGGACACTCCTGAATTTTCTTGACGACCGGTCTCCGAGCTGCACCGCTGAGAATTCCCACATGGGCTTCAGGGACACCATGTTCCTTACGAGAGTGTTCCTGGAACCCGATCTCTTGTTCAAAGAGGATTGCGCCGTGAGAAGGGGCTCTGCACTCCCATGCATACCCGTGGGCGTTTTGCATGTGATTCATCCAGGCTTTCGATGTTTCAAATGTCGTTGGGCCAGGCCCTTGTTGACTTGACTGAGTACAGCCGGCAAATATACAAACAAAGGGCTCCAGGTCTCTGACGATATGGTCGCTGGAATCAATCAGAATTCATGTTACTTCAAAACGGGATAGGAAAGATATTCTTACTTCCAAATTATGGACTTTGTGCTACCCTTGAATTCGATGATGACGCCACAGTAAGGGCACTCGTCTGTCGGTAGTACCGGAGGGAAGAATAATTTATTGTTTACCAGAACGGACTTGGCCCGAGGAGTGCTCACCGCGGAGTCAGCGTACAAAGCTCGGGCAGTGGTCTGTCGAGCAGTAGTGGCATATGTCAAAGGCGCTGCCGGAATACTGGTTGCCTTCGTCGACCTTTCGCCAATGGCGCTTGCTTTTGGTTGCAAAGTTGGAGCGAAACGTACAGCCGGACGGCTTCCCGGCATCTTAGGTAGCGCAACAATCTTTTTTGGGTCTGCCTGTGGACGCTGAATACTCAAAGCAATGCGTCTTCGGTGTGACCTCTGGTAATACAACCGCCGAAGCCGCAGCGCGTTGGCCTCGACCAATGTTGAGCAGAGAGCTTCTGATATATTAGGAAACCGGAAGCGAATGTAGCATTGCGTGTAAAGACGCAATTCGGCGATAGCCTTGTTCGCTTCTTCGTCTGCTGTGTATTCTTCGATCTTATATCTTCTCGAAGCCTTGGCAGATTTCCGAACGGCATTTGACAAACGCAAAAGCCTAGTCACTGTTCCCCCAATAGTAAAGGTGATTAGATGATCATTTCTTTGTGCTTGATCCTCACCATCGTCTGAATCGCTCGAATCATCGTCGAGTCTTCTGTCCGCTCTGCCTACTGTGTATATACGTCGTCTCTTCCTGCTTGGAAGCCGTGATGCATTGTCGATTGGCTTGACTGTCGTTGTAAAGCTCCGTTAGACTCATGTACTCGTTGGTGCAGTCTTGCAGCCGCAATCACTTACGAGATTCTAAAGAACTGCAAATGACGTCCAAAAGCTGATGGATGATCTGCACGACTGTTGGACTGTATCTGAGCCTGTAATCCAACGAGATATTGGAAGGTCCAAAGACATCCATATTCGAGGCCCACAGCTTGAAGCGTGCCAGCTGATCATCTATCAAAGTCGGATCTCGCGCAATCTCCGGCCGGTCCATGTATTCTGCAAAGAGACGATTGCACTTTGTTGCGTGTTCAGCAACGGTTGGGCCAGGACTATCTTGGAGAAAGAGATCTTCGTCGGAATCCAGCTCTTTGAGAACAGAGGGTGCCATGACGATAGGACAATAAGACAAGGCTGAAGGCAACAAGTGAGGCTGGAGGCAGTCAAGTACCTGGGCAGGTCTGACTGCGCCCAAGCTTGACGAAGTTGTTCTTTGTGGCCGTCTGGACGGAATCTTCTGCATATCAAGCCAGATAGAGGGCTACGCTGGTCGGTTGGCTCATTTGTAGGCGAGGTTTTGGAAGAGAATCGCATCCCACGTCGCGTACCCGATTTCCCGCACCAAAACACGCCCCGCATCAAAAACACGCGAATTCGCATTTCGCCCCGAACTTTAATAATTAATTACTCCACAACCACTTATCCAAATAAAATAATATTAAATCACATGGTAAAGTTAATTGAGATCTTGAGCTTGTGCAATTCAATTTTTTTATCTAAAGCGTTGTGGTAGCGTAATTGTACACGTACTCGATTTCGCCTGTGCTACCCCCGATGTGACTACCTCACTAATTCGGGGAATTACCTCTTGCTGTACTACTACCTTTGCAGGGCGCCTAGCTTTACTAGGTGCTTTCCGCTTAGTTGACACCACTAAAGTGGCTTTTTTAGCCCTGGGAGCAGTAGAAACTAGCTGTTTCTTTGGTGCTTTCTTGGCGGGCTTATTAGCTACCTCCAGGTCCCCCGCTAATTGCTTCTGGACAGCCTTAGCCTCCCTATCTGCCGCTTTTTTTGCCTTCTCCTCTTTATTTCTAAGGGCATTTACGGCCCTTTGGATCTTTCTTTCTAATTTAGCCTCCTCCTCTGCGATTCTTAGCCTCTCCTTCTCTTCTTGATACTCCCTAGCCTTGACGACCTTCCCAGGAGAATAGCAATTAACCAAGCCCTTATTTGCCTCGCTAGTAAGATTCAAATGAATACCCTTCTTCTTTTAAAGCTCGATTACTTTGTATAAACCTCGATTTTCGTGCTCTAGAATAGAGATTCGCGCAACGAGGTGAAGTATAGTTGAGAAAATCGTCTTGACTTTATTAATTATAGGTTCTTTATCATATACTTGATAAAATCGACGAATCGCTTTCATAGACCTAGGAGGACGTAATCCAGAGGGTTTTTCAGGTAATGCAAGTACGGGACGAGTAATAGTCTTAATAATAAGACTACTATTAGTTAGCTATATCCCTGATTTGCGAAATACCGATTATATATTCTTTTCCGTAAATGCCCTGTCCCAAGACCTCTTAAACTTTGGCCAAAAGAAGCTTTTAGTTATAGAAATATGCCCCCCTGATTCATTCATTATTATATCTAGTTCCTAGGCGTATATAGTCAATAATAGTTGAAAAAGTCCGACGTTGAGGGGCTAAAGCCAGTGAGTTATATATGGGGGTAATATTAATAAAATGATACCATATTAATTAGCCCAGTTAATAAATACTATATTAATGTGACTTGAATACCTATCGATAATAAGAAGACGTTTTTGAGTTATACGTAGTGGTTTAGTATAGCGTTCAAATATGTTCTAAAGCCAAGATAGCCTAATTACATTATTTGACTATCTATTAGGCGAAACCGTGAAATGGGCCTTTAAATTAGTCGTAACTTCGTTAACCCATATACTCATAAGATCCCCTAATTCGCCCTTATATATTAAAAGCGGTAGTATCCATTTCCCGATCGCAGATATATAAGCTAAGATACTAATAAATTCGCGGCTTCTATCTTGCTTTACCTTATTAATTTAACCTAATTCTAGAGTAGCTCTAGTCATAATTCTTTTTAAAGATCGCCCGTATCCTATTAAGAACCCTTTCTCATTAAAGTTATATATATTTTCGGCCGTAATTCGATATTTCTTAATCACTATCGTGAGCTAGTAAAGTAGATATACGTTAGTAGATACTTAAGTAGTATAAATGCGAAATATTAATAATAAAGTAATAAACCACACTAAAAAATAATTAGAATATCGGAGTGTACTTAGCGCTAGCACATAGATTATCGATATTTCGTAAATAAAGGCTCTTTAGCCTAATTAAATAGCGCTTTACGAATTGGCTAACCTAGTTCTTTCCTAGCGGCCCCCCCTTGATCTCCTCTATAAGGTTTCTAATAATATAACTAGTCGGTAGCATTCCTCGATTAGTAAGAGTATTAATTCGATGAATTAAATACTCCTCTTGCTTAATAGTAAGGTATTAGTGCCAGAATAAGTTCGCTTCCTTCTTTGACTTCGTGAGGCCACGGATTCGTCTAGAGACAGCGCTACGGTCACACTTGAACTCCCTAGCTACATTAGCATAATGAGTAAACTCTCCTCTTTGAATTGCGGCCACTGCCTGGTCGATACGACTTGATTTAATGAATTTATCACGTATTTTATTGGTGGTATTGGTGATATTTTAAGCGTGTTTTGGTGCGGGACGTGTTTTGGTGCGGGAGTTCGGTTAATCCTTGGCACATCAGGTCACATGTTTCCCGCGGCTGTGATAGGGGCGCATTTACACCATGACTTTTCAGCGGCTACGTGCGCGCGCTAACAGAACGGCCATCTCGAGCAATAGTACACTACCTAGTCAACACACCGGACTGAGCAACATTCAAAATACTGGTTGAGCCAGGCTGTCTGAGAAGGTAGATTTACGCCCAGCAGGAGTGCAAGGGCTCGGTGACGCACGTGATCGGACTCAGTGGACAATACCGTACCCTGCAGGGGCCGCAGGGGTAGGGCTGCACAACGAATAATGAATATGAATAATTCATGAATAATTCACGAATAATTTATAAATAGAGCATTAAAACTATGAATATGAATATACCTCTTGCAAATAACGAATAAGAGAGTATATTTCATAAATTATACCTATTTTTAGTAGTAATTTAAAGGTAAAGAAGCGAGGGGAAATGTGTTTAAACTACCTACTATCCCCCCCCCAGTCCAAAGCTACATTTCGCCACTATCTCCACACACACGTCACCTTACTAAAGTCACGCAATTGAGCCTTCACCGCTTTCCAGTTCAATTGAAGCTATTCTCACTTTCTTCTCTACTTTATAGCTCAGTACTTTGTGGGCCCACCGTGAGCTTCCTTCACAGCCTCATAACGTCTCCACTAGCTATCATATAAGCCTTGAATATACTCGTCTAGTACTACGTCCCACGCATCTTGTATAATCCTCCGTAACTGATCTAAGTGGATCTTAGCTGGATCATACCGCGCACGCTAGTAATACTCTTTAATCTAATTCTTTATCTAATTCCACACGTGTTCAATGAGATTCAAGTCCAGTGAGTACCAGAGAGCTGGAATTATAGGGATATGGCGAAGGAGCAAGTTCAGCTTCGTCTCGTATGAGCGGTGAGATTAATTAATTGATTGATTTAATCATACACTATTCCAGGCCTGAGGCCCATACGGGGAGTACTATCTATACTACAGTTCCTACTACTGCCTGAATTCGTGCCTTGTTGCCTGAAATCGCCCCCTGAAGCCCCGAAAGCCCCGAAAGCTGCCCTGCGTCCCTATTGCCCCTGAGTCCCCAAAATGAAGATATATGCCCCTAGTTCCCGCAAAGGTATGAGCGGTGAGAGGAGGTATTATCTTGCTAGAAGCGGTACCGGCTAAAGGGGTGATTACGGAAGAACTACTCTATTAAAGAAAGGATCCTCTCATCGTACCGTATAGAATTAATTGATCCCCATTCCCTCTCCTAGAAGAGAGAAGAGCCTTTCTTACCTTCTACGATACAGCCCCAAAACATCTACGAAGGGAGCTTAGAGTACTTATGTTGTATGCACTCCGGGAGTAGGTAGTCACTACTATCTTGTAAGCAAGTAATATAGGACGAAGTATGTGCTCCGCCAAAGGCCTACACTTCGTCTATAAAGCAGATTCTTTGTATATCTAGCCGTGGCCACGTGCTCCCTTGCTCTACTAGGTCTAGCCTCTCTTAAATAACTTCAGGGTCATCTGAGTAACCCTTCTTTCGTGAGACTCGCCGGTAGTAACTAATATCTTAGATAGCTGTACGGAAGGCCTTCTCCTTAGTGTGAAGTTGTGGGAGATAACGAGGCATCTTGTAGTAAGCTATGTGCCGGTGAGAAGGAGAAGCAAGAAGCCACGTCTTAAGCTTCTCCTTTTCTGGAGTATAGAGTGCGACGTTATGAGGCTTACTAGCCCCTTTTTATGGTGTAAGGTAGTGATTCTTAGCATACCAGATCTAGTAGTCCGTAACGTCTAAGGTCTCTTTAATCTCGGTATGTGGTATACGGAATAAGAGAGCTATTTGAATCTGGAGCCGCTTATCACGTGATGTCTCAGGGGCACAGGTATAGTAACGCTTAGGCCCTTGAGAGAGCTCTTGAGAGGAGTCTGCTTGAGAGTCTGGGACGAAGAGAGGAGGAGATAGTATAGACTCATTAAGGAGAGAGTCTGGGAGTAATTGAGAGTCTAGGAGAAGGTCACGTGAATCCCAGGACTCCGTAGGCTGTGATTCGTCGATTTGAGGCCTAGGGCTATTACGAGAGTCCCATAACTACGTAGTCTTTTGAGAGTCAGGGAGAGAGAGAGGAGGAGAGCGAGGCTATATAGACGGTGGAGTATCTGCGTTATAGAGGTTACCGTACTTGCTATAATAAGGCGGGGGGGTAGTGAAGCGTGAGTCTTGAGAATCCATTGAAAATTGAGGATATAAGTAAGTAAGGTACGGCTAGTAGAAGCTGTGTGTTCTGCTATACTTATGGTATAGCTACGCAAGCGAGCTGGAAGCTTCTACGTGCTCTGATTAGCTGAAAATGGTGTGAGGCGTGGCGTGAGTGAAGCGTGAGAGTGTGGGAAGACAGTGGCGAAATGTAGCTTTGGACCAGGGGGGGATAGTAATTGTCACGATCCTGAATAGTTAGGCACACAGCATCACATGACATAGGGATGAGTAGTTGCACGTGACGTGTAGTCTCGAGTGATGAGACTACTAGTAGTTCCTGACTATAGAACTACTATTTAGATTAGACTATAGAAGGAATTCACTTAGTATATAAGACTAGGCTTCCTCTTACTAGATTAGGAGCTTTATACTCTATAAGGTATATAATAGTAGGGTAATATATAAGTAGTTAAGGTAAGTAAACTTAAGAGTAACGCTTATAAGTATAACTAATTCTAAGAAGTAACTCCTATTATATAGACTAATCTATACTTATCCTTAAAGCTTAGTTTATATTCCTATATACTCCCTAGTACCTAAATAGAGGAGTACTAATCTTTTACTTAATTAGGAAGTATAATCTAGTACTCTAATACTTTATATAAACCTTAACTAGACTAGGAAACTATATATAAGATACTAGGTACTTATTTACTCTATTATATATACTCCTTATATTTTAGTCTCTTATAATATCCCCTCCTCTAGGCCCTTATCCTTAAGAGGCCTTAGTATTCTATAAATAGCCTCGTTTTAATATCCTAAATAGCTATACCTTATATATAACCTAAGACCTTAATAGTAACCCTATATTAAAGTCGTAAAGGCTATTTATCTATACTATAGAGTTTATTTAGTTAAGTAGAGCTTAGCTATAATCCTAGTATAACTTAAGGTCTTAATAGTAACCTTATATTAAAGTTCTAAAGGCCTTTATCTAGTTATAAGATTTATTTAACTAAGTAAAGCCTAGTTATAACCCTAATATAACCTAAGATCCTAATAGTAACCCTATATTAAAGTCCTAAAAGCTTTTATTTAGATTATAAGATCTATTCTTCTAAGTAGAGTCTAGTTATCTCCTTAGTATAACCTAAGGCTCTAGTAATAACCTTATATTAAAGTCCTAAAGGTCTTTATCTCTAGGTTAAGCTTAATTATTCTTATATCTCTCTTTATAACTCTCTTTATAAAAGTAATAGTATTATAGTAAGTATTAGTATTTAAAGAGTTATTCTAATTCTTTAATTATTCTATAAATCTTATCTCTATATCTATTTATAACTTAAGTATAGTTCTATTATTATTTTAGCTTAGAGAAGTTTATCTAATCTTTTAATTTATTCGTAAATCTTATCTTAAGCCTTTATTTATAACTTAGTTATTATTTTATTACTTTTTAAGCTTAGAGATATTTATCTAATCTTTTAGTTTATTTATAAATCCCTTCTTTTATAAATTCTAGAAATTCCTAACCTTAAATCTATAATTACTATTTAGGGAAAAGAAGTATAAAAAGGCCTTCTTTTCTTATAAACTAACTTTCCTTTTTTTTCCTTTTTTATATAGTTATATATACCTTCTTTTATAACTTCTTTTCTAAGCCTTCTTTAAGTCTTCTTTAAGACTTCTTTACTTTCTATAATAAGTCGAGACCTAATTAATATACTTAGTTACCTTAGAAGCCTTTACTTAGGTTATGTGACACGCCTCCTTTAATTAGTAGAGTAACTATGTGTTACTTAAGGAGCTCAGACGCCTTAAGGAACACGGTTCTTATCCTCGCTTTCCTTTCTCTTCTCTTTTCTCTTTAGAGAATTCTATTTAGTTAATTAAACTACTAGTCTTCTTTATATAAAAGCCTAGCTCATAATACTTTCTCTACTTATATTCTTAATTAAGATAAATAATCTCTAGTACTAATAGATTACTAATTATTTAGTAAATATACCAATAATTATATCTCGCCCTTATTACCTCTAATACTCTAAGAATATAACTAAACTTCTAGATATTAGATATATTAAAGTAAATAACTATATAGTATATAAATAGTACTAATCTATCACATATTAGAGTTACACGTGACCTTATATTCACTAGTTTACTAAGTAGCTAAGCCTTTAACTCTTAATTATCTTTAATATATTATAATAATTATATATTATAGCTTTTATATTATAATAGTAGTAGTAATACCTTTAATTTGAGCTATTTAAGACCCGTTATAGTCTTATTTATTATTAACCTACTCTATAAGCCTATTATAGCTTATCTAGTAGTCCTAATCTTAATTAACTTCTTAATTAAGCTACTCGAACTACCCGATGCTTCTATATTATATAAATAACTATTAAATTATAATATAGCTTATATAAACGTTATAATAGCTCCTCCTTCTCCTCGTTCTAGACTAGTCCTAGACGAATGTCTAATTCAAGAGATCGTGAATACCGTCTATTAGTCTCTTAATAACTACCTTCGTAATAACTATTAATTAGTAACGCTATTAACTCCTCTAGCTCTTATAGAGCCTTTATTAACTCCTTTACCCCCTAAAGAGCTTCTATTACCCTACTCTCTTATAATCGAACTTCCTACTAATAAATCGAACTCCTATAGCATCGACTACTCTCCTATTAACGAGCCTCCCTAACCTAATGTCCTATATACTCTATATAGCCTCGATTACTCTCTTCTTACTATCTCCTATACTTATAGACGACCCCTCTCCTCCTCTCCTATAATCCTTATACTCTGGATATATATATAGTACTATTTAGGAGTTTAGTTAGTAACTATAGGCTAGCTAGCTTAGTAGACTTTAGGATACTAGATAAGGACGTAGTAGAACTGCTTAATTAGAAGGAGTAGAATAAGTGAAATAAGTGGAATTATATAGTTTTTAGGTAGAAAAGATAGAAACGTGCTTTTTAGGTAGAAATTGCTCGATTTCCTGAGTTTTGTAAAAACTTGGTCTATATATAGTACGTGGAGGGCTACGTAATCTTTTTTTTGAGGGGGCATTATTATATATTAGAATTACACGTGACCTTACATTTACTAGTTTACTGAGTAGCTAAGCCTTTAGCTCTTAATTATCTTTAATATATTATAATAATTATATATTATAGCTTTATACTATAATATAATTTATAAATAAGAAATATAATCTTATAAGTTCTAGCCCTTATTTATATTTCTAATTCTAATAGTATTCTAGATTCCCTAAATTACTATATTATACCTAAATTACTTTCTCTAAACTATTAATAAGTTCTAGAAGTTTACTCTAATTTATCTAGATTTCGCCTAATATTAAGTTACTCTAGTATCTTATTAAAGTACTTATATCTCTTATATTAAGGTAGTAGTTTAAGTTATATAAATTCTTATTATAATCTAAAGTATAAGATAAGTACTTCTTACTAGTATATTAAAGATATAGAATACTCTTAATAATATAGCTAGTATTCTTTAGTACTAAGTAAGTCTCTTTCTCTCTTACTCTTTACTAAATACTAATTACCTTCTAAAATAATTTACTTACTTTTTCTTATAATAAGGATAATAATAATAAGGATAATTAAGGAAATAGAGGAAATACTAGAGGTCTAGGGGGAAATACTAGAGTAAGACTAATATAAATAAAGGGTACTAATAAGGTATAAATACTAGGTTTTTAGTATATTCTTATATAGTTTTTATATAGTTTTTCTAAAAAGCTTCCTTAATAAAAGTATTTATTTCTTATATCTTTTTATTTACTAGTATAATAATATTATTTAACTATAAGTAATCTTATAGCTTTTAAGTAGTATTTCCTAGATTCTTTAATAGCTTCTAATATTATTTACTAAAGAGTAATTATCAGTTCACCAGAAACGCTAAGCACTATTACATGTAGTCGTGGAATACTCGTTACGTTTATCGTTAGTGAAGTGGTATATTCTATAAGTTAGGGAGTTCAGTTCAGGAGGTTGAGCTACTGAACTACACTCCCGAACCTCTACTATACCTAATCGGGTCTAGTCTATGGGATGGGCCGTATATATAACGCGGCACGTGATAATCTGTAAAAGTACGTTCAAATACTAGAAGCTCTCTGAAAATATCGAAAAACGTAGTTTCTTATCGAACGTATACCAGTTTCCTAATCAGGCCTAGTCCCACGCTCTCTAACTATGCCGTATATCTACGTGATACCCTCCTATCGATATCCCCGCTTCCATGCGTCACTCTCCCACTAATATGTCCCTCTCTCTCGCTCTCCTCTACTCTATATATTACCTTATTCGCGTTTAACCTACTCCTCCACGTCTAGTTATATGGTATTCGTATTAATTAGGCGCTTAAGGGCATTCGTAGGCTTTAATTTCGTTATAGAATCGGCAGGATTCAATTCTCCCTTAATCCACTTGACCTCCGTAATCTCCCTTTATTCGTATGCCTAGCGGAGGCATATTACATTAATTATAAGTTGCTTTTCCTATATAGTTCCGAGCTTTACGAGGTACTCGTAAAGGGATTTCGAGTCTATATAAACGACTAGTAGTAGATCGATTTCCAGGGCTCTATCGACTATTAATTTAACTATAGCGCCTATATTAAAGCCGTGTGCTATGCCGTATAGCTTAGAGGCTAGTATACTTCGGGTAACTCTCCTGTACTTCGTGGACGACTAGTGGATAATATTCGTATTCTAAGTGGTATTAGCTAAGGCTAGAATATAGCCTATTTATGAGGATAGATCTCTATTATTTACAAAAGACGAATTAGTTAATATAATTAAGCGGAGGGTCTCCTTATCTAGCTTTACGAATTATAGTCCCCTGGTAGTATTCTTAACTTACTACTAGAGACACCTATTAAGCGAACTAATGTCGTTTTCTATAGGTTCAATAGCTTAAGCGGCTATTACGAGGTTATAGGACACTTTAGGTTAATAGACTAATGTAATATAGGCTCCCCGGGCTCGTTAAGCTATATATTATTCCTTAATTATAAGGTTTATACATATAGTACCTCTACTACTCGTCATAGTGAAGTTCTTAGTTAATATAGTCTTGAGGTTACCGTACTAGCGCTCTTATATAAGGGTAATTCCAGTGATCTTAGTTTCTATATTCATAGTGTTTTCGGAGGTTTTAGTAGTTTCGGTATATATAATACCTCCGTTGAACTTTAGATTATAGTCAAAGGTAAGCTATTCCCGCTCCTTAGCTAGGAATTAAGCTTCCTTAAGCTTTAATTACTCTATTCCTAGGAAATCGTTATTACTAACGATTAGAGTATCGTTAGTTTATAAGCCTACTATACTGAATAGTTACTTACTATATAGGAGGCATAGGTTATAAGTTAACTATTCTATAGTAAGCTTATTAATATAGTAGGAGTAGTAAGTCTTAAACTAGTAGTTTCCGGCTTCTGGTACGCCGTATAGTGGTTTTACGACCTTTAGGACTAAATCGTCGTGTAGGTGAAGGTATTTAGTGAGCTCTCGTAGTAGTTTTATATAGAAATCGCGATTTAGGAGAGTTATCGATTAAATATATGCCTATGAGATATCTCGTAAGTAAAGCCCTATGGTTTTAGTCATTATAGTAGCGATACTAAGGATAATTCTCTAGCTAATACGTTAAATAGTCGGCGATTAAGTTAATATAGTATACTTCTCCTAATTATTATATACCTAAATAATAAGTCTCAATTTACGAAGCTCTTTATTAGTACCCTCGTTCTTAATCTCATCGACGAACCTAGAGTTAAAGATATATACTCCCTCTAGTACCTCTAAATATAAGGTAATATTAAAGATACCCTTTTCTAGGAGTCCTTTGATTTTAGCTTAACGGGAGTCCTTATACTAAACGTCGTTTATTAGGTATATGCCTCCTATCCCCTCTACTTCGATTCCGTTATCTTATAGGAATACTATAACTTTAGGTAGTATTTTACGAGGTTATCCTCTCCCGTATTTCAGAGGGATAGCGGGGGGAATTATACTTGCTTCGCCTTAGCTATTACTATAGTTATATTCGAGTTTAGGGCTAGAATCGTCGAGATTAAGGCTTTTATCTCCCCGTAGGAATAGCTTTATAGAGGTTAAGTAGAAGGAGGTATTACCTCGTAGTAAAGCTAGTATATATGACTCACCCTCTATAGATACTAGTTTATATAGCCCTTCCTACTACCCTAGTTAACCGGTATTCCTTCATACTATACTAAGACTTCTAAATTCAATAGAAGTTCATATATATTAGCTATAGAGGGTCTATTACGTGTGTTTAGGGCTCTTACTACTTCGTGACTAGCTCGTATCCTCTTTATCTCCTCTATCGCTTTTCTTAGGGCATTTAATCGCTGTGCGACTAAAGGTAATAGAGGGTTATATTCGCTTATTTGAGGTAAAGCGCCATAACTAGGAGTATAGGAACGATTCTATCTAGTCCTATAGTATCGTTAATTACTTTAAAGGCTATCTATAGTACTATATCCTTATTAATTCTATTAATTTCGGCGATAATAATCTTATAGGCTCGTTAAACTATATTATAGTACCGTTTAATGATTCCGACTAAATAGTAGGCTTCTATAAGATAATCTTAATCTTAGTCCCCGTTAAATTCGTAAGTTATATGAACTCTTTACTAGTAAACTACTTCCTAGCGTCCATAGTAATCTAATTAGGAGGTCCTAAATAGGTATTAATCTAGTACTATTTTAGGGTATCCTATATATATTAAGTACTAAGGCTCTATAGCTATCGTCCCGCTTAATACCATATTCCTTCGTCGATAATATATAGTATAGGCTTCCCGAATATATAGAAAATATCGACGATAATTGAGAAATTAAAGCTAACATTATTCCTTAAGTTAAACTTAAATTAGCCGGGTAATTTCCTATTTAATTAGTATTACTTGTAGTATCTCATAAGGTATTCAAGGGCTTATTTATCGACTTTATAGCTTACTTATTCTAGGATATTTCGTAGTTTCTCGATTAATAGATAGCTAAATCAACGGTATAATTGTCGTAATTTAGGTTCTATAAGGAAATAAGGGTTAGAGGTAAAGGATTCTGATATAAAGGTCTT
>JAJTUR010000233.1:0-48485 GCA_021399475.1 Hyaloscypha finlandica
AGAGAATTCTAATATTATAAGCTAGGCCTTTATATAAAGAAGACTAGTAGTTTAATTAACTAAATAGAATTCTCTAAGGAGAAAGAGAAGAGAAAAAGGAAGCGAGGATAAGAATTATATTCCTTAAGGTATCTAAGCTCCTTAAGTAATACTTAGGTTACTCTATTAACTAAAGGGGGCGTGTTATATAACTATAGATATATTTAAGGTTATATAACCTAGATAAAGGCTCTCTAGTCAAGTATATTAATTAGGTCTTAACCTATTATATATAAAATACTAATTATATAAGTTAGTAAAGTTATTATTTTTTTATAAATAGGGATTATAATATCGAGGTTCTAATATATAATCCTAAATATACTAAGGCCCTATTTCATATAGCTACACGGTTTCATTTACTAGTATTCGTTTACTAGTATTTAAATATTATAAATACTAGTATTTATATACTAGTAACTATTTTAATTTAAGTATTTCATAAAATCTATATAATAAGTCGAGACCCGATTAATATACTTAACTAGAAGCCTCGCTTAGGTTATATAATCTTAGATATATTATAGTTATATAATCCGCCCCTTTAGTTAATAGAGTAACTATATATTACTTAGGGACTTAGATACTTAAGGAATATAGTTCTTATCCTCGCTTTCTTTTCTCTTCTCTTTCTCCTTAGAGAATTCTATTTAGTTAATTAAACTACTAGTCTTCTTTATATAAAGGCTAGCTATAATATTAGAATTCTCTCTCTCTTATCTTTACTAACTAGAGATTACTTATATATAAAGCTAGAAGTAAGGAGAGTCTAAACTTATATATAGACAACGAAGCTCGAAATAGATAAAGCTAGGAGTAAACCTTAGTTAAAACTACCTATAAAGCTAATATATTAGTAAGACTTTAGAGTATACGAAAGCTAATAGTAAGGAGTACCCGAAACTATATATAGAAGCTAGAGTACTAGTATACTAGTTAATATTAGAGGTTATGATTCTTCTTGAGTTAAGCTTAAGAAGAGAAACTTACTAACCCCTTTATTATAAAGATATAGAGTAGAACTCCTAGTAATTAGTTAGATAAATAAATAATTATATAAAGCTAAGATAATAGACGAAGCGCCTTAGTAACTATAAGAAGCCTTTATAATATAGTTCTAATAATTATTAGAACTATAGTATAATAAGTAAACTTAATAGTAAACCTAGTTATATAAATTAATTTAATTAATAATATATAATAATTAAACCCCTCTTAAATATAAATATCCCCTTACTTTATATACCTTAACTTTATATATACCTTAGCCCTTACTATAAAATAACTAAAGGCTTACCTCTTAAACCCTAATAAGTTTAATAGGATAACTTAGCTTATTACCCTAGTTGAGGGACTCTTAAGGGAAGTTAGAGATTAATAATAAAGTAATTAGTAGAGAAAAGGAGAAAGTCTAGTATAGATTTAGACGCTTATTAGAGAAATAACGAGTAAGATATACTCTTAGCTAGGATATATATAGAAGGAAAGAGAGTTTATAGTTAAAGGGTTATTTAAATAAATAGACTTAGCTTTCTAGGACCTAAGGAATAATAGAAAGCCTTAAGAGAGTTAAACTAAGTCTACTAAAATTAACTCTCTTAAGCGAGTTCTTAAGCGATTTTAATTACTTAATCCTAGAAGTAGAGGGATAAGGCTAGTAAAACGAGATTAAGAAAAGGTATCTTAAGGCTATTATCTTAATAGAGCTTATAAAAGGAATAGTGAGAGTAAAGAAAGAAGAGTTATATAAGGAGTATTACTCTTAGTTATAAATAATTAATAACTAATTAGTTAAAGTTAAGAGTATAAAGGCCTATTATTTAAACTAGTTAAATAAGAAACCTAAAAGCCCTCTCTTTAATATAACCTTACTTATTTAATTAATAAAATAAGAACCTATATTAAGTAACTCGTAATAGTAATTAAGGAATACCCTTAATTAAGCTTCTTATATATAAAATTAACTAATAAAAGAAAGAGAGACTTTACTTATAATATAATTAAGATAACTATTTTATACGCGATTACTAAATAAAGCTATACTTAAGTACCTCTATTAGAGCTAATAAGTAAAGGAGAAGAAAAGAAGAAGAATAACTAAAAGTAAGAGTAAAAGATATAAAGGTATTAAGAGTAGCTCTAAAGAAAGTAAAGATAACTTAGGCGAGAAATAGTAATACCTTAGATAAGAGCTAAAGTAAGAATAAAGGAAGCTTAAGCTTATATAATTTAGGAAAAGACTAGCTTTTAATAAAAGTCGTTATTAGAAGTATATAGAGGTAAAGTTAAATTAGAAAGCTTAGAAATAATTTTAGAAGAATATAGTTAAGTTTTCTTTTCTTATATTAGTAATAGTTAATAAAGAGTATTTTATATAAACTTTTATTAATATTAGGTATATATTATATAAAATAATTAATTCTCGCTTTACTTATTAATATAACCTCTAATATATACTAATTACTCCTAAGTAAACAAAAGCCTTTAATAAAGTAATACTAGAGATAATTAAAGAAATAATAGTATTTAGTATAAATATTAATAACTATTATAAACCTTATACCTTCCTTTATATAGTCCCTAAGATCTCTAGCTTAGATATAATCTTAGGTATATAGTAATTATACTTATAAGATATATGAATTTATAGCTTAAGATTAGAACTATTTATCTTATTATTAGGGACTCTAGAATAAAATAAGGTAAGTAATATATTAACTCTTAAGTTAAAGAGAATAGATTATATTTAGGTTTTAGTAGCCTTATTTCTTACTTAGTAAAGAGGAGTAAGAAGAGGAATATAAAAGTCTTCTTAATTAACTTAGCTAATATCTAAAAGGCCCTAACCTAGAAGGCGAAGATAGATCCTTATATAAAGCTTTTAGAATAATATAAGAACTTCTTAGATATATTTAGCCTAGTAAAAGGAGAGAAGTTACTATTACTCTAAAGTTAAAGAATTAATTACTAGATTAAGTTAAAAGTAATTAAGGGGAAGGAACTATTATATAATATATCCTAGAATAAGCTCCTAGTATTATAGAAGATACTTATAGAACTATTAATAAAGGGTTTATCTAAGTAAGTTACTCTCTTATTATAGCCCTTATTCTTTTTATATAAAAGCCTAATAGAGGGCTATAGTTTTACGTGAATTACTAAGGACTAAATAAGCTTATAAAGAAGACTAATACTTACTCTTATTAATTTATAAACTCTTTAAAATATTAAGAAAGTAAAATAGTTTATAAAGCTTAATATTATAACTACCTTTTATAAGATTTATATTACTAAAGGAGAGGAATAGAAAATAGCCTTTTATATATAATATAAACTCTATAAATAACTAATAACTCCCTTTAGCCTAGTAAATACCCTAAGTATATTCTAGAAGTATATTAATTAAGCCTTTAGGGACTTCTTAGATAAGTTCTACTTTATATATATAAATAATATTCTAGTTTACTCCTTAGGGTTAAGAAAAGAATACTATAAATATATATAAAAAGTCCTCTAGTAAATAAAAGAAGTAAGACTATAACTTAATATTAATAAGTATAAATTTGAAATTAAGTTAATAAAGTACTTAGGATTTATTATAGAAGCTAAGAAGGATATTAGTATAGATTTAGTGAAGGTTAAAGCTATTCTAAGTTAAGAAGCCCTTAAGTTAATTAAAGGTATAAGGAGCTTCTTAGGGTTTATGAATTTCTATTAATACTTTATTTAGGAATTCTTAGAGATTATTTAATTACTTTTAACCTTATATATAAGGACTAAGTATTCTTATAAATAAACTAGGTAAAGACTACTTTCTAGAAACTTAAGAAGATATTTATTTTAGCCTTAATACTTATATAATTTAATTATAACTAAGAAACTATCCTTAAAATAAATTCCTCTAAGTAAAGTATAAGAGGTATCCTTATATAAGTTAATAAGGAAAGTATCATATAACCTTATACTTTCTTTTCAAAAAAGAATAATCCTATAAAATATAACTATAAGATTTATAATAAAGAAATACTATTAATTATCTATTACTTAAAAGAATAAGATACTAAACTAATGAGTATTTATTAATTTAAAGTCTAAATAAATTATAAGAACCTAGAATACTTTATAATAGTATAAAAGCTTATAGAATAATAGATAAGGTAGTCTCTAATCCTCTTATAATATAATTTCAAGATCTTATATATCCTAAGGAAAGATAATAAATAAGTAGATATATTCTTAAGATAAGAATAAGACTTATTTACTAGAGAAAAAGATAAATATTAATAATTAAGAATATTATAATTACTAAAACTAGATACCCTTAGTAACCTCTCTAAGGATATATTCCTTATAATACTAGTATAAGTAAGAAGGTAAACTAAAGAGAAGCTTACTCTAGTTCTCGAACCTAGTTTAGAAGATTAAGACTAAGGGTATTAAGAGAAGAGTTAAGATAAAGTATAAGCTCTCGAGGAGTAAGAGAATCTTCCTAAACTAAGCTTAAGAAACTAAAGTCTAAGGAAAGACTTTCTTAGAGAAGAGTATATAAGGTAATAAGTAAGAAGTTATACCTAAGATAAGCTTAAGAAGCTATAGTAAGATACTTAAGAAAGGGATAAGTTATATTAAGTAATAATTAAAGTAATATAAGAAGAGAAATAGGTATTCTTATTTAGCTTAAAGATTAAGGTATTAATAAGGGAATACTCGTTATCTTAGTATAGATAATTACTATTCTAGGGGTAATAATGAGTTCTAGACTTAAAAGAGCTCTATATAGAGCTAATTTAATAGACATATAACTTGATTTAGTATAATTACTTAAGGTAAGATATTATAAGTACTCTCCTTATATAGTAATTCTTTTAACTAAATATATTAAGATAAGTATACTAGTTTATATAAAACTATAATACTTATAAGAGAAATAAAGTATAGAGGAACTATTATTAAGGGTTCATAAAGCCCCTTCTTATCTTAAGTTAAATCTAGTAAGAGATCTTAATTAATTTTATAATAGAACTCTTATTAAGTAAAGGGTATACTAATATAATAGTTATTATAGATTACCTAGGAAAAGGAGTAATACTTAAAGCTATAATAAATATTATAGTAGAGATAATAGCGAAGTAGTTTACGAAAACTTATTATCGTTAATATAGACTCCTAAGAACTATAGTATCTAATTAGAAGAAGTAGTTTATAAGAATACTATAAATAAGAGTATATAAGCTATTAGGGATTACTTAATAACTATTTATAGTATATTACTCCGAGATGAATAAGTTTATAGAAAGGATAAACTAAATAGTTAAGACTTTCCTTTATATCTTTATAAACTATAATTAAGTAAACTAGGTAACTCTTTTACTATATACTAAACTAGTAATTAATAACTAAGACACTACTTCTATAAGAGTTAGCCCCTTCTTTCTATCCTATAAATACTATATTAAACTAGTTTAGCTCTAGAATAAAGTTAGTAAGGAAGGTAGAGGATTATTACTTATCTAGATAATAAATAATATTATATATAAGAGTATATATAAACTATAATAGTAATAGCCTAATAGCTTTAAGAAGTAGTAGTAAACTAGAAGAGGGACTAAGTACTAGAGTTTAAAGTTAGAAATAAAGTATAGCTTAACCTTTAGAATATATAAATAAATTAACTAACTAAGATACTTAATATAAAGTATACTAAGTATATAGTAGTTAAGGTAATAATGAGTTATAGTTTTTGGCTTAATATACCTCTAGGAATCTATAATATTTTCTATAATAAGCTCCTTTAACTAGCTATAATAAACCCGTTACTATATTAGTTATAAGATAACTTATAATTATAACTATAGCTTATAAGAGATAAAGCTAAGTATAAAATTAAATAAGTCCTTAATAAGAAGTATATAAGATATAGCTAAGGAATCTCAAAGAAGCTATTAGTGAAATAAAAGAGTTATACTTACCTTATATAAGAGCTATACTCTATACTAGAAGAGATATTAGCTTTAGAAGCCTAAGAAGAGAATATTAGATAAAAGGAAGTTTTACTCACGTATTTATAGGGCTAGGATTTGCGGGTAAGGAGGGGAGTAATATAGTAGGTCGAGACCTAATTAATATACTTAGCTAAAGGGCTATAATAGATAGCACCTTTATATAATTCGCTAGGGGCTAGGTATTAGGAACTAGGGGCGAAACACGGGACTAAGCTAGAGATCTTAGTAATATACTATTAAAGGTTAAGGGACTCCTCTCTTTTTTACTCCTTAGCTTAGTATTTTTAATATATAAGATTCTTTAAACCTTAAGCCTTTAATTATTATATTAATCCCGCTATTATATAATACTAAGCTTACTTAACTTAACTTATAGAGGCGATAGTAATACTCCTAATAAAGAACTAAGGTATTATATCTTTAGGAGGCGAAGATAGCTATATTACTCTTAATATTTAGTATTCCTCCCAAATATCAAAGAAAAGAAGAATAATAATTAGTTTTAGTCTACTAATTTAAAATAAGGAAAGATAATAGTTAATACTATTTTATTAACTTAAAATAAAGAGGAATTAATACCCTCTATAATTTAATTAACCTTAGAGCCTAGCCTTTAATTAAAATAAACAACGTCCTTATCTTTTATAACTTAGTTAACCTTAGAGTTAAACCCTTAGCTAAACTAGATAATATCTCTCATTAACTAATAAGAGAGAAAGAAATAGTTCTACTCTTATCTAAGGAAAGATTAGTTATAGTCTATTAATCTAAAATAAAAAAGGATAATAATTAGCTTTAGTTTACTAATTTAAAATAAGGAGAGCTAATAATTAGTTTTAATTAGCTAATCATAAATAATTAGAACTCCTTTAGGGTATAACCTTAATAAATAATATACCCGGACTATTTAACTTAGATAACCTTAGGCTAAGTATAAAAACCTTTAGTATAATAAGTAAAAAGCTTTAATATAATAGAATAAAGGAGTAAGACTTTAATATTATAGACTACTAATACTAAGAGGCTTAGTATAAAACTTTCTTTAATAATAATATAAAGATATAATTAGCTAATAAGGAGGTATAAATTAGTATAAATATACTTAAGATACTCGTCGAAAGAAGGAAGTTAATAGTTAAGGAAGACCTTATTAATAAATACTATAATATACTTAATTAATAAGTAGACTATAACTAGAAAGCTTATATCTATATTAATTAACTTAATAATAGAATTAATGAATTAGAGGCGATTATTAACTAGTTTTATAAGAAGGAGAGAACTACTTAACTAGATATAGTAAAATAGAGGAATAAGTAAGTAAATATCTAGGAAAGTCGATATTTCCTAATAAGAGAGCTCTTTAAAGAGTAATACTAGGGCTTAGTATTACCTAGTTATAGTAATAAACTCTAACTTATTAGAATTAAGGATCTTACCTTATTTACTAGTAAGAACAATTATTAGATTAATAACTAGGTCTTTAATATAAAACTCTAATAAGTTTAATAATAAATCTCTAAAGATTACTTATATAACACGACTAGTTACTAGGGATACTAGAGACCTTATATGTAATTAGTTAGAACCTAGTTTAGTTAAATAAATCTTATTAATTAAATAGATCTTTAAGATCCTCTAATAAGCTTATAATAAAAGTAAAGAAATAGAATATTAGGAAGTAAAGGAAGACTACTAATGACTTTAATAAAGAGATAAAGCTTAATTAGGGCTAATTAAAGGTCTTATATAATAATAATAATAATTTTTTATTATAAGAAAAGAATTTGAATTTAATAAGCTATTATTACCTTATTTTAGGTAATTATATCTTTATATTTTCTATTTAGGGTATTTACTTATTTATTTGACTTACTTATCTAATATATAAGCTTAAAATAATAATAAATATTATAATTTAACTTTATTAGTTATATAGTTTTAGAGAAAAATATTATTTAATATTATAGGCTTATCTAGAAATCTTATTATAAGAGAATATTAGCTATAACTTTATTTAATATATTTGTTTTAATTATAATAAAAAGGTTCGAGTTATAGTAATATAGAATTAATATAAAAAGTATAACTTACTTTAGCTTATTAAAAGCTTCTTAATATTATTTTATTTATTTATATAAAACCTTCTTATATATTAGAGTTATTAAAGGCTTTATTAAATAGCTATATTTTATAATAAAGTATTAATAAAAGTTATAAAAACCCAGAAAGCCTTATATTTATTTAATTATTATTAGTACTTACTAGTTCTTAATAATTACTATTTTATTTAAATTTACTTTAATGCTTTTAATAGAAATAATAAAGCTTAAATACTTTATAAAAGTAATATATTAGAAATAAGATATAAATATATTTGAGACAAATTAGCTTAATTTATTTATTAAATTCTAGGGTTCACTTACTAATTACTTCTTTAATAATAGAAAATCTACTTAATTAATAAATTAATAAGTAATATATTATTTATTTTAATAGATAATAAATATAATATTTATATTAGAAAGTTTTTCAAGTTTATAAATATTCTTAATTAATGTCTTTTTCTTCTTACTTATAGCCTTATTTTACCTTTTTCGAATTTCATCTAGTATATTTAGCTAAGGTATTATAAATTTAGCTAAGGAATTAATACCTTTTTTATATAAAATAAGTAAAGGGCCTTAAAGAAAACATTAGTAAACATTATTTTAAATTACTAGTATAAGTATAAAATAGAAGTCCCTAACTATTACTAAGCTATTAGAGGGAAAGAAGGAGAAAAGCAAAAAGAAGTAAGAAGGACTTACTTTTACTATATTTAAAACTTACTAGAAATTTTATTAAGAGACCTATACTAATACTATAGTAAATAAATTAGTGAAACTATATTTTATTTTATTAGAAAGTTCCTTATAAGATAATATATTTATACTTTTAGAGGTAAATATTTAATTCTTTTTATCTCGAGTATTAAAAATATATAAAAAGCCTTATTACTTTTATTAATAAAGCTATAATATAATAATATAATATGCGGATTATTATTTCTTTAGTATTAGTATCTCTCTAATATTATTAATTATCTAGTATTATTAATTATCTAGTATTATTAATTATCTAGTATTATTAGCTATCTAATATTATTAGCTATCTAGTATTATTAGTTCTCTAATATTATTATTTCTCTAGTACTATTATTTCTCTAGTACTATTATTTCTCTAGTACTATTAACTATCTAGTATTATTAATTATCTAGCCTTATTATCTCTCTAATATTCTCTATATTTCGATTTCATAAAATATCTCATAAAGTAAGTTTCTTAGGTACTATACGCTTCTAAAGATTCTATATAAAAGCGCTCTTATTCTTAATTAAATCTATAAATAAAGTATACTCCGAGACTACCTTAATATTAATAGCTATATATAAGGGGCCAAAACGTGAGGAGCGCACGTGATAAAGCAAGCGGGCACCCGGCGTCTTATATGTGGTTTCCTAGTCTAGTTAAGGTTTATATAGAGTATTAGAACACTAGATTATACTTCCTAATAAAGTAAAAGATTAGCGCTCCTCTCTTTAGGTACTAGAGAGTATATAGGAATATGAACTAAGCTTTAAAGAAAGGGTATAAATTAGTCTATATAATAGGAGTTACTTCTTAGAATTAGTTATACTTATAAGTATTACTCTCAAGTTTACTTACCTTAACTACTTATATATTACTCTACTATTATATACCTCATATTCTAATTTATCTACTACTTATAGAGAGTAGTTCATTATATAGTAGTTAAATAAATAATAAATCGAATTAACTATATCTCTAGTATTAACTAAGAGAAGTACCTCTATTCTTACTAGTATACCTAATTAGTACCTAAGGGATACCTAGTCGAGTACCTTTAAGTAGCTTAGTTAAGAGAAGGAAGTAGTATATAGATATACTAGGATTAAGTAAAAGAGTAAGTTTAATAGAGAAGTTAGTAGTGACTTACTATTATATTAAAGAGTTAGAAGAGGAAGTATATAAAGGGAAATCTAGAAGAACTTAAAGCCTAGATTTATTACCTTAAGAATACTCGAATAGCGCTAAGGATAATAGTAATTAAGAGAACTAGTTACATAAATAGTAGTATCTTTATTATAGGGCACTAAAGACTTAGGAGCTACTCACGTATAAGGGAGAAGAATATTAAGGAACTTAGGACTTTTTCTACTAAGTAAACTAAAATATATAAAGATAATAAGGTTATATAGATTACTAATATAGTAAAGGTTATTATTATACCTCTTATTTTAAAGGTATTACTAGAGATATCTAGAAATATAAGAAGTAAATAATAAGTATTAATACTATAGCTTAGGAGACTTTATAGAGTTTATAAAGGATTCTATCTTAGACCTAAATAACTATAATATAGATATTATTACGAAATATAAAGATATAAAATAATAACTAAACTAGAGTATTTAAAGTATATATCTTACTTAGATAACTTATTAGACGATTTAGGGTATATAAGTACTTATAATAAAGAGATAATCTAATTATAATTTAAGGCTAGAGATATAAGAAGAGATTAACTAATAAGAGAATACTCTAAGGAATAGGGAAAAACTTATATCTTAGTTATAAGGATTAAGAATTATATAAATCTATTTTATTCTTAGTAAGAATACCTAAGGAAGTAACTAAGTAATAAAAGAATAAAATAAGGGAAAGAGAAGAAGATTAGTTAAGGGAAGAAGAGGAAGAGCGAGTTTCTCTTTAAGACTCGTAACCTAGAAGGAGTAATAGTATTATAATAGGTCTAATACTATTCTTATCTCTAGGACTATAAAATCTAGTATAATTTACTTTAATTATAAGAAAGAGAGCTACTATATTATTACTTGCTCTAATTAAATTAAACTTACTTACTATAACTATAAGGAGCTAGGCTATAAGTTATTTAAGTGCCCTAAGCCTAAGAAGCTAGGAAATAAGCGCGTCCCGTAATAGTTATACTCGTTTATATTATAAAGAAGAATTCCTAGAAATAAGGATAATAATTAAAGTTATTATTAAGACTAAGAAAGGAGGATATAAGGTATAAGTACTAGTAGATTTAGGTATAGAGGTAAACTATATAAAGAAGAATTAGTTTTAGAGATAAGTATTCTAATAATACTAGAGATAATTCCTTTAGTAGTACTAGATAAGAGCTAGATTTATTTATATAGAGATTATATTTTAGAAGTTATTACTAAGGATATAATAAGTAACTAAAGGAAGCTAATATTTACTTTATATTATATAATTTTAATTTAGGGAATATTAATTTAATTTTAGGATTTCTATAATTATACTTAATAGACTCCTTAATCTCTTTTAAGAATAATATAAAGATATTAGATTTAACTAAAGAAGATTAAAGTCTTAAATACTAAGAGATTTATAAAGGCTATAAAGTATAAGGTATATATTTTCTATTAATTACTTGCCTTATAACTAATAGCTAATAAGTTACTATTATTACTACTTTAGAAACCCTTATATCTCCTAAGAAGTATTATAACCTTTTTAAAGTATTCTCTATTATAGCTATAAGTATTTTACCTAAGTATTATTCTATAGAATATTATATTAATCTAGAACCGGGCCTAACTACTATATAGACTAGTATATACTCTTTTAGAGAAAGAACTCGAAGTTCTATAGGACTATCTTAATACTATCTTAGAGAAGAGTAGATCCGTTACTTTACTAGTTAGTAAGGCTCTTATTATATGCGTTTCTAAGAAAAGAGATAGCCTTTATTTATATATTAACTACTAGAGTTTAAATAGAATTATTATTAAGAACTAGATACTATTACTCCTTATTAGTAAGATAATAGATAAGTTATATAAGGTATAGATATATACTAAGTTAGACTTAAAGGATATATATTACTAGTTATATATCCGAGAGAGTAATAAATAAAAGATAATATTCTAAATATATTATAGTTATTTTAAGTATTATATTATACTATTTAGGCCTTTTAATATACTAGTAATATTCTAGGCTTATATTAATTATATACTAGTAAGCTTTATAAATATAATCTATATAGTTTATTTAGACGATATGTTAATTTATTCTAAAGACTTAGAGTAATATATAATAGCTATCTAATAAGTACTCGAGTAGTTATAATAGTACTAGCTCTTTATGAACTTAATAAAATATGAGTTTAATATCTAAGAAATAGAGTTTTTAGGGTTCGTTATTAGTTCTTAAGGTATAGAAATAAAGGCTAGCTAAGTCACCGCTATTTAGGACTAGTTACTCCTAAAGACTATTCGGGAAATCTAAGTATTCCTAGGATTTACTAACTTCTACTAGTGATTTATTTATACTTACTCTAGGGTAATAAAGAAGTTAACTAATAACGTGGTTTATTAGTGAGCGATACATATCACTAAGCGATGCACTTTTCTACTACCCTACTACTTTAAAAGACGATTATTCAACTACCACGTATTATATTAATTAAAACTACTTGGAATCTAATAAACTAGATATATTTATATCCTCTTAACAAGTCTATATATTATGACTAGTCTTCCTATAATTTCTATAGCGCCGCGTGCTTAATTACCCCTCGTTCTAACAACCCCCTCTAGAGTACTTATCGTATCGAATCTACTCGTCTACTTCCTCCTAGGCCAAAATATTATATATATCCTCTATAGTAAGTACACCTCCTTAATAGATACGATTCTTTTTAGCCCTCTAATACTTAGAAAGTACTTTATTTACCTTACGAAGTATATATACCTTAGCTATTAAAAGGGTTACTTTATGAGCTAATTACTCTATACCTTTCACTAACGTAATAACTATCTAGAAAATAGGTATTAGTGAGCTTCCTTAGTAATGAGTAATACGGTCCTTAATAAGAGTTATTTACGAAAGGGTATTAGCCGGATTATATGGTATCTAAGAGACCTAAGGGTTAGTATTAGTAGAAGGGGGGCTAGTAGGTATTAGAGTCCGTAACTTAATATCAAGCTTTAAAATCACTACTTAAGGATTAAAAAGAATTAGGCTAGCTCTATAGAATCTAGCTTAGGCATTTTGGACTGTAATTAACTATAGATACACTACTTTAAAGGCTATAAGGAACTTGACCTTAGTAATATAGTAGATATAGGCTTTTATAAAGCCTTCGATTTACCGGCTATATATCCGCTTTAATATACTAAAACATCTAACGTCGAGTAACTAGGTTAAATAAGAGGAATAGGGAGGTAATCCAAGAGTTATAATATTATAGGACTTATAATAGTCTTGGAATTCGATTAATTCGTGACTCTTATACCTATCTAGAACTAGTATTCGGTATAAGCCCTTTATACGAGGAGTAGTATATTTATTAAAGTATTTCAGCTATTCTAGACCTATCTCATTATTTATCTACCTATTATTTATAGGTTTAATAACCTAATCATATAGGAGGTCGGTCTTGGAATACTAGTTTACGAGGTAGTTAAGGCCTTAAATAGCCTTAAATAGAGGGATATCCTAACCTTCGCTATTAATACAAATAATTACTATTACCTATTCCCGATTACCTAGCTATATTCCCTTAGCTCTACTATATCGATCGGCGCGTATAATAACTATCCTAGGTACGATTATACCTATTAGAAAGCTGGTCTCATTGAAGTTATAGAAATCGCCGTCTACTATACTATACTTCGCTCATATATTCTCTACTAGTCGAAACCACGCGCTAATTAGCTCTCAGGATCTTCATATAAGGCCCTTTAGAAGTTATAAACACGATTAAAACACGTCTTTAATTCTAGCTAGCGTTATATAAAGCGATACGCCTAGAGCTTCCCGACAGGTTTCGCTCTATGAGTTTTCAAGAGATTATTCGCTATATCTTCTATATTAGCTTACCGGGGGGAAAACCCTCTAGAATCTCGATCGAGTATATAATTAATAATTACTATCTCCTCTAGCTCCGTTAACTTATAAGAATTAGCTCGAATATCGCCGCGAGAAGGTCGACCGTTTATTCGAGTATAGAGTATAGGTTCGGGGATTTCGTAGATCTTTGTAGCTCTTCGCTAGCTTAACTTTCGCCTAGAGGTTTAAATAGCTTCTATAGCTATAATAATTCGTACTTCCTGAGTTTGAACTTATATTATTAGGAAAGAAAACTTGTATTAAAGTAATAGGGTAAGAAACTTGGGAAAAGTACATTGCTCGGTGATATACGTCGCTCGCTAATAAACCACGTTATACTAAAGATAGAGAGCTTAATAAGAGATAGTTTTATCTTAATAAAAGAGGTAGAGGAGGCTTTTAAAGAGCTTAAGACTATATTTACTATAGTACTAATACTTTAGTACTTTAACCCTACTTTAAAGATCTATATAAAGATAAATACTTCTAGATTTATAATTATAGGTATAATTTCCTAACTCTTTAGTAAGGATATAGATACTTAGTAGTACTTTATTATTTTCTATTTAAAGAAGATAACTATAATTAAGAGTAAATACAAAATACATAATTCTAAACTCTTAGCTATTATCCTAGCTTTTTATACTTAGTGATATTACCTAGTATATACTTAATATATTATTATTATTAAGACGAATTATAATAACCTAAAGTACTTTATAATAAAGAAAAAGCTAAATAGTCGATAAATAAGGTAAGCTAAAGAATTAAGCTATTAAGAAAGCTAGACTATATAGAAGGTATAGTAGAAGATACTTCGTTACTTATATTATATAATAAGCTATAAAGTATAGAATAGAAGGCTCTATAAGTAATAGTAATAAGTTACTATATTATCCCTATAATGCTATAATTTAAGGCCTAACGAGCCCATTCTTACTAGTCTGTGTTCTACAGGCCCATTTTCAGGCCTCGCTAAATTCAAGTCAATAGTTTTATGTCGCTTTTAATAGATAACCACTTATTGTTTTTCTTTTAAACTAAAGCGCATAATATAGAAGTAGTTAAATTTATTTATTGACAATACTAGAATAATTTGAGTAATAGTTCAAAAAGTTGGGAATTCCCTTCAGTGGTCTTTAGCGAGGAAATTGCCCTGTACCGCACAGACTAGTGAGAATGGGCTCGTAAGAGAGAGGATATAAGTACTCCTTAATTAGTGAGATACTAAGGAATTCTAAACTAAGAATCTATTTAGGCGATAGAGTAATAAAGGGAATACTATTACTTGAGCTTATTATTAGTATAATTAGTTATAGATAATATATATTATAGATCCTAGTAGTATTAGTTACTAGGTCCGAAATAATATATAAGAGAAGTAAAGAGATATAAGTTAAATTACTATTATAATACTAGAAGCTTAATCTAATAGTATAATAATAATAGTATAATTAGTTTTCTAAAGGAACCTTTATTAGAGCTATTAAGACTTAGGAACTTGATATATTTAGGTTATTAAGGTATTAGGGCACTATCTATATACTAGATAAGCCTTCTTTTAAAGAGGAATTACTATAAATAAATTATAATAACTTTATAGGGGGGTACTTTGATACTAGTAAGATACTAGAGATCTTCTAGAGAAAGTACTTTTAGTAAAGTATAAGGAAAGATATGAGAGAATATATTAAAACTTATCTTATTTATTAATAGACTAAGGTTAAGAGATATCTACTATATAATATACTTAGTTCATTCCCTTTTTCCTCTAAACCTTAGTAAGAAATTACTATAGATTTTATTATAGGGTTACTTCTTTCTAGGTTTCGTGAGAAAGTATATAATTCTATACTTATTATTATTAATAAGTATATAAAAATAGTATAATATATTCCTATAACTAAGGACATTTTTGCTATAGAATTAGTAAAGCTTTTCATATACTATATTATTAAAGACTTTAGTATACTAGTGAGTATAACTTTAGATAAAGGATTTATCTTTACTAGTAACTTTTAGTTTAGCCTCTACTTCTACTTAAAGGTATACTAATAATTAAGTATAGTATTCTACTCTTAAACTAATAGATAAATAAAAAACCTTAACTAAACTTTAGAATAATACTTAAGATATTATACTAGCTACTAATAAGATAACTAAGTAGCGAAGCTAGTTCTCATAGGATTCACATATAATAACTCCAAATATTCTATAATAGGAATCTCTCTATTTTATGTATTATATAGATTTTACTCTAATATTGAACTTTATATTAAGGATAATATTCTAGAAAAGGAGTACTAGTAATATATAAGAGAATATAAAGAATTAAAGCAGAACGAGAGGTAATAGAGAAGCGATAATAAGAAGTAATTAAAGTATAGAAAAAATACTATAATAATAAGTATATTAATAAGAAGTTCTAAGTCTAAGAGAAAGTAATACTCTATACGAAGAATATTTAGTAGCTCTAACCGAGTATAAAGCTTATAAATAAATACCTTAGCCTCTTTAAAGTCCTAGAAGCCTTAGGTAACTAAATATACTACTTAAGTTACCTCTATTATATTAGATCTATAATATTTTTTATATCTCTTTATTAGAGTTATAATTCCTATAAGCTAGTACTATAGAAGAGCTTAACTTAGTAGAAGTCGAAGGATAAAAAGAATTTAAGGTAGATTTAGTTATAGCTTATAAGGAGAGTAAGAAAGAGAAGGAATACCTCGTGTATTAGAAAGGCTATTCTCTAGTAAATAATACTTAGGAGTTATTAAAAAATCTAAGAAATACTACTTAAAAGCTATAAGATTACTTATAGTTAAATAATATTACTATACTAGTAAGTAAAAGAAGGTATAGGAAATAAATACTTTTATTAGGGAAGCTTTTTAGAAAAAGTATATAAAATCTATACGAGAATATATTAAAACTTAGTATCTATACCTTATTAGTACCTCTTATTTATACTAGTCTTACTCTAGTACTTCTTATTAGACCTCTAATATTTCCTTTACCTTATTACTTATCCTTATTATTATTATCCTTATTACAAGAAAGACTAAGTAAGTTATTTTAGAAAGCGGTTATATTTAGTAAAGAGTAAGAGAGAAGGAGACTTACTTAGTACTAAAGAATATTAGTTATACTATTAAGAGTATTCTATATCTTTAATATACTAGTAAAGACTACTTATCTTATACCTTAGATTATAATAGGAATTCGTATAGCTTGAACTATTACTTAATAAAGGAGGTATAAGTACTCTAGTAAATAGTAGAGTAGCTTAGTATTAAGCGAAATCTAGATAATTTAAGGTAAACTTCCGGAAATTATTAGTAATTTAGAGAAAGTAATTTAGGTATAATATAGCGGTTTAGGGAATCTAGGATATTATTAGAATTAGGAATAGGAATAAGAGCTAGAACTTATAAGATTATATTTCTTATTTATAGATTAATACTATTTATATACTATATAATTATTTACCTTAATATATCTAATATTTAGGAACTTAGCTATATTCTTAGAGTATTAAAGGTAATAAGAGTAAAGTATAAATATAGGTATATCTACTAAATAATTAGTGATTTATTAGTACTAGGGATTATTTATTTTAATTAAGAATATAAGTAAAGAAAGTAAAGAAGTCTTAAAGAAAGCTTAAAGAAAGCTTAGAAAAGAAGTTATAAAAGGAGATATATATAACTATATAGATAAGAAAAGAAAAGAGAAGTTAGTTTATAAGAAAAGAGGGCCTTTTATACTCTTTCTCCCTAAATAGTAATTATAGATTTAAGGCTAGGAGTTTCTAGAATTTATAAAAGAAGGGATTTACGAGTAAACTAGAAGATTAGATAAATTTCTCTAAGCTTAAAGAGTAATAAAATAATAACTAAGTTATAAATAAAGGCTTAAGATAAGATTTATAAATGAATTAGAAGATTAGATAAACTTCTCTAAGCTAGAATAATAATAGAATTACTCCTAAGTTATAAATAGATATAAAGATAAGATTTATGAAATAATTAGAGAATTAGATTAATATTTGAATACTTATACTCGCTATAGTACTACTACTTTTATAAAGGGGAATTATAAAGGGAGATACGAGAATAGTTAAGCTTTACTTAGCTAAATAAATCCTATAACTAGATAAAGGCCTTTAAGACTTTAATATAGAGTTATTATTAGGACCTTAAGTTATATTAGGATTATAGTTAAGTTCTACTTAGCTAGATAAATCCTATAACTAGACAAAGCCTTTTAGAACTTTAGTATAGAGTTATTATTAGGACCTCGGGTTATACTAGAGTTAAAGCTAGACTCTACTCACTTAAATAAACTCTATAATATAGATAAAGGCTTTTAGGACTTTAATACTAGGTTACTATTAGAGTCTCAAGTTATATATAGGGTATAGCTATTTGGGATATTAAGACGAGGCTATTCACAGAATACTGAGGCCTCTTAGGGACAAGGGCCTAGAGAGGGGGATATTATAAGGGGCCAAAACGTGAGGAGCGCACGTGACGGAGCGAGCGGGCACCCGGCGTCTCGTATATAGTTTCCTAGTCTAGTTAAGGTTCATATAGAGTATTAGAGTACTAGATCACACTTCCTAATTAAGTAAAAGATCGGCGCTCCTCCCTTCGGGCGCTAGGGAGTATATAGGAATGCGAACTGAGCTTTGAGGAAAGGGTATGGATTAGTCTATATAATAGGAGTTACTTCTTGGAATCAGTTATACTTGCAAGCGTCACTCTCAAGTTTACTTACCTTAACTACTTGTGCATCACCCTGCTATTGTGCGCCTCACACTATATAAAGGCAAACTAACTTTCTTAACCCGTTAATCTTAGTTTCTAAATCTGGAGTTAAACTATCCAAGTATATATACCGCGCAAGATTAATGACTTCTTGAACCTTTAATACGTCGAGGCAAAGCATACTCAGAGTTTGGTAAAGCTTAGATAAAACCAATATCTTTAGACTATTAACTCTTCACTTTTCCGCTAAGACATATAAGGAAGCATGAGTAAGAAGGGCATCACTACTGCTCTTAACTGGACCATCGTTTATTAAGGACTTGCAGGTATAAAGGTTAGATCGAGATTTAATAAGAGAATACTTGAGAGAATTAAACATATCGGATACAGATATCAGCGGCTCTGGACCAGACCGGCGATTCTTGGATTTCTTCCCTTTCTTTGATGGAACTTCAAACAACCATTCGCTCTCGGGCTCTGGTGCGGACGAACGGGGTGCGAAGGGGTTCGGCTGGGGGTGCTGCCAGGCAGATGGATATTCTTCATTAAAATTCTTTATCAAGCACTCGAGACTCCTGCGAAGGCGATGACGATTCTGCCTCCACAACCGCTTGAGCTACAGAGAGAGCCCTTAGGGATCGAATAGTCTCCTATATAGGTGAACTGAGCAAACCGTATAAAGGTTCCTTTATCCACGTCCATCCACCTAGACTCGCCAGTTACGCTCTCTGCCATCTCTCCACGCATGAGCGCAGCTAGTGCAGGGATTGCTCTGCGAGTACCGCCTCATAGACCCAAATTGGAACCTCGTCGGGACCGATAATGAACTTGAAAGGGCGAGAAATGAGTATCCTATGAGAAGGAGGTTAGTTCCATGAGTGTGCGGGGTAGGTCGGGTACAGGAGCCTACAAAACGTAGAAGACAAGACGTACCCTTCAAACGAGGCCGGCATATTGACTTTAAGTTAAAGATATATATTTTGGCTATTCGCTATCTGCCTTTCAAAGAGTGGGCAATTGTGGGCGTTGATGCGTCAACCCCGCTTACTTACGGAGAGCGGTGCAGCCGACAACTTCGTCGCCAAGAGGTTAGAAATGTGCGCGCCCCGCTCCCCCACTCACTCCGAACGGGATGAGCGTGATGAGCGGCGCCGCTCTACCAGGGCGTGAGAGGTGAGCAAGGCAGCGGCCTAGTAGTTCCTTGAAGAGTGGTGTAACACGTGGATACATAGTATTAGTTAATTGGCTAGAGGTTACATGGAGGGTAACCCTTAGCTATATATTGTTGCAGTAAATGCAAGTGTATTGTGTATGTAATATAATATGTATGATGATGAGAGGTGTGGCACGGGTGGCCAGAGCTTAAATACAATAAGTGTGGTCACGTGAGCCTGCACGTGACCACTAGCACGCAGTTGCCATGCAACATATATAATATATTTATATTCAATATAAAATAAAAATAAAAATAAGAAATTCTTTTATAATCGTAGTATAAGTTATTAAAATATAATAATTAATATTTATCTTAAAACTTTCTTGATCTTAAAATATTAAATTTTCTTTATAGTTTACTTTATATACCGAATAACAGCTCTTTATTAATAAATCAGAGCCCGGGCCGTGATAGTGGACCTTAAGCCTACTAATTCTTAAATATTCTAAATCACTACTGTCTTGACGGAAAATAATCTCCCTTGTCCATGCCTTCCGGTACATCCTCTTCATCTTGTGTGTAGGGGCCACCCGAGGCGTTGCCTTCTTGTCCGTATACCACTCCGTTCTGGTGGTTCTGTGTTGCGTATAATGGGCTTGCTGCATATGATTGGCTCGCTGCATATGATGGGCTTGTTGTATACGATTGACTTGTTGCATATGTCGAAGTAGGTACTTGGTTCGACTGGCTCTGAGGCTGAGGATCATAGCCCTGCTTGTATTTTATTAGTTAGATTGAGCGAGGAGCAATGATAATCGGTGTGTACTTACCATCGGGTAAGCTAACGCGACATGACTTTGACCCGGGCCTTGGTCTTGGAATTGTGGATTGAAGCTTTGTGACTGATGCGGTGACTGCTGCTGTGCTTGTAGTTGTGCCTGTCGTCTTAGATCAGCCAGGCGGTGCTCTTCGCGTTGCTGTTCTCTGGACTGTCTGAGTTCTCGAGAAGCCTGCTGCCCTGCTTGTTGATTTTGAAGATTTATCCGGTCTGCTTCACGGCTCGCTGGATCTCGTTAGTGAGGCTGGTAGATGGGGATAGTTTGTGGGTAACTTGCCCGAGTTCTGTTTGCGGAGCGAAAGATTTCCACGCGGTGCAAGTGTGTTGTCTTCAACCAAAGGTCCGCCATAATAACGGACGAAGTGTCGTGGGTTCTCGGCTTGATCGTAGCCTAAATTAGTCAAATAATGCTTTACCAAGAGGACAATTGCTTGCCTGCGGCATCTTCATCCCCAGTGTTGTTCATGATGAATATCTGACAGTGGAGCGCAGCGCTCAAAGGTATTCAACAGTGGTAAAGCTTTCGAAAATATCTGCGGTGCATGATCAATGGATGTGTTAATCGCAGTGCTTTGAGTCTGGATAGCTTGGTGCATTCTCTCGCTGCGGACAACGAGGCTGTTCATGTCCGTGCAAGGTTCGAGGTAGATTCACGAAAGGGGCCCAAATTGGTGCCCAACAAGGCTGGCTGTCAAATACTTTGTTCTCGCTCGTTCGTGGTTGCCTTAGTTGCGGGCAATATGCACTGACAACCACCAGCCAGAAGTGATCTGCGCCATATTGCGCCCGAACGCTAACATAAACTCCTTGCGAGGTTGAATTTTAGTCCAGCCCGCACGCCGGTTTCAGAACTTCCACTTGCCAAAGTCTTTTATTCAGGCATCTGAAATGGGAGGATACCCAGAATTAGCGTCGCTGATGGGAAAACACCCTGAATATGCGATCTTTCGTCGTTATGCAGTACTCAATGCGCAAAATCTGTTATACTTTCAGGCTGAGTTGAAGGAACTCGAAGAGAAGCTTCGTTCGTACGCCCAGGCAGACGATAACTCTAGCCATCCTCTCCGAACAAAGTACTCTCGAGACTGGTATATCTTGAACGACTCGATCTCTCCAATGGCTGCAGATGGCGAGGATTCCAGGCAGTGGGAAACATTCCTGAAAATCAGAAGCAAGTTGCAGGAGTATAGTGAGTCTCTTCGTCTCACGCGAACGTGATGTTGATGAACATAGACAGTGCAATCCTGCTCCAGAAAGAAATCGCACGACTGGAAGATCCAAATGAAAGAGATCTCCAAAAGTTGAGGAAGATGATGAAAAGCAGTGATCAAGTTGGTGTATATCTCGAAGGACTGGACAGTACGAGCTGGTCAGAACCATATGTGGACGATCTGCTGGCGATTCGGGTACGAGAGACTGAAGACTCGATCACCCAATGGATCGAAGATTACATCCTCCGAGGATTGTATTACTTGCGTGGTGCAAAGGCGCAGGTAGCACATTTTCAACCCTAATGTTAACGTGTCAAATTGCTGACCAACACACAATCTAGGACATAGAGCATGCGGCACTAGGTAACGTGGTCTTCACGCCAAGGAGGAAAGTTCTCCGGGTAACAAGAACTCTTTCTACTCTTCTTGCCAGTCTCTTGCCCGTTACATCCATTGTCATTCTGCATTTCATGGATACAGTCACGAAGAGGCTGGGTGCCATCGTAGGGCTTACAGCTGCATTTTCTCTGGCTCTGGAGCTTTTTACACAAGCAAGTACTATAGACATATTTTCTGCATCAGCAGCGTGAGTTCTTGGCTCGATGAATTGGGAGAAGGGCGCACTAACAAATTTAGATTTGCCGCTGTGCAGGTCGTGTACGTAGGAACGGTTACAATGCAATGAATCAGACCTTGATATCACAATTAATAAACCCGCAATCCCAGACCAGAATTGCACTCATTCGGCCACTTTATTTCGACTTTGGGCTTGGGAAAGGGTGGTGATTACAAGAAAGTTGGTAATCTGAAGAAAATATACTTTGACAGCACATTATTTCAAGGAGTGGCTGCGTTCCCAGTATTTCTTGATGTACGGCAGAACTTTCCGTAGGAGTCGTTGAGAGAAATTTTCTCAGCAGAAGTAAATTTTCAGGGTCTCGGACCAGAGAAGTGTGCTATTCCCTGTGAACAACAGTAATATACATCGTCGAGATCGAAGATCGGCCAGGTTGATTGATGAGGGAATAAACGAGTCACCCGTAGGGCATTCAGAAATGTGTCATATCAGCTTGGTCGACTGCCTCATTGCTGCAACCGCCAGCCTTTGGCGGTTGACAATCCTCAAAGGACGTCAAAGAGCTTGAAGATAGCATGCCAGGTAGTTCGAATGACGTAGAGACCGATGAAGATGCTTTTGACGGAAGGGCGTAAGATTCCCTAGAGCTTTCGACGCCTGCCGACCGCGTGAATAAAACATGGCGCACTGTTTCTAAGCTTTCATGTTCTGGATCGCGCAAAGAACAACAACAATTGTTGAACTCGATGAGTAACTCATCTGCCGGATTCGCAAAATAAGCTCTCTTCACCATGACCGAGCTGATGTGGTCCAATGTATCCAAGATCTCAGACATGTAAATTCCCCTCTGTGGGTGGCCTTTAGCTTCTTCAATGACCATGCCGAGAACCCGATTCTGTAAATCAGTGACGGGAGCACCGGAGTCCCCTTTCCTATCGACCAAAGGTTCTTCCGAGCATCCTTTCTCGTTGCTTTCTTGACTATCATTAGGTATGATCCGCCATGCACGAACCCTTCGCGCCACCTCTAGCTGTGTGTAGTTTGTTCTCTCATGTGGAGCTGGCTTAGATATCGTGTCCGCAGGCCCAGGTGCAATTTTCCCTACGACCTGTGTTGTTGCACCCTTGTACCGGACTTGCATCTTTGGCAGGGGTCTTTCGGTATGGAGTACATGGGGACAAGGTTGCTCGAAGTCTCGTATAATCATGGGTTTGTGACACAAGTCTGGCGCAGTCTCAACCAATCGCCAATCCGACCTCATGTATGACTTCTTTTGAGTACTTTTATCGTATTTTTCGAAGTAGGGGTTCGAAGATGGCCAAGACGAATACACTGTCGGGGTTCCACTATGTTCCGATCTCAGCCTGCCGACCATTTCTGTGCCGTGGAGTACGCAAGTACCATCTGGTAGTGGACCGTCTATGCTGAGAGCGCCGTCAGAGCCATAGGAGCACTGCATGAACGCATGGTTGCATACTATCGTGACAGCGCAGCCACCGATAGTCAAATGCAGGGTCATAGTACTCGGGACGTTATCATAATTATCTGCATAGATGGCACACCCTATCGAAGAGTAGTCCGAACAACCTTGTGAATTCGAGCAGCGCCGCTGGGCTGCTATTTGTGTGCTTTCTCCAACGAGAAACGAAACATTAGTTAAATCTTTCAAAACGTTAGGCAGCATTTCTCTGACGTAGAGCTCGATACTGTGGCAAACGTTTATCTCCGGGGGCTTTGGAGTGATGAAAACAAGTGTTGGTCTTTGGTGAGGCACCAGGTCGTGGCTGATGATGTATTCGTTCCCCACCAAAGTCCACAGAAACTCGGTACAAAACGGTAGTATTACCAATTCCATGGTATCGGTGTAAACTTCCTCGAGACGGTCGTAGCTGCCGTCATCCAGCGATAAAGCTGGTTGGACGGTATATAGCTCGGGAAATTTGGATTTCGTGTCAGTGATGTGTCGAATCAAGTCTTGATCTGCGTTGACGGCGGAAGAAGAAGCTTGTGGTACTGACTGAATCGCGAATAGTGAAGGTCCATACATATCTCCATTACTACCAGCAGTATTGTCTTCTTTCTCAACAGAGGCGAAATTTGAATTTAGTGGTCCATTTGCGTCGACAGGATACCGCAAAATGTCCTCATGGATGCGTAGGCCATCTCTCCATGCGACGATTCGCTCAGAAGTTACGGGCTCTAGCACCACTGGTCTGTCAGAGGTACAGTGCGCCCCGTCTCTGGCTTCTCCTCGATTTTCTGTGGAGTCGCCTCCTTGGTTATTCAGCTCGAATAGTTTGCTAAGGCTCTTCCGGCTTTCATTATCCCCAATTTCTGGCGCGGTTGTGAGGAACCGATCCTCGCCGTCCACGGAAGTTGGACGAGTGCTATCTTGAAATGAAGTATCATTACTGCCCCTCGAAAATCGCGCCGATTCAACTGGCACTCGCACTCGAGATACTGGCATCTGCATTCGAGATAGCACTGAGGTCGAGCTTGGCATTCCACGATAGAGAGCTTTGTAATTCTGTTCTGCTTCCTGTTGATATTCCTCATCTACGACTTCTTGTGCTTCGTTGGATGTTAGAATAAGCCACCCTCCGTCAATGGATATCCACGTACCCTTGATATTCTTCCCTGAAAGCAGAGCACCGATTGTTGCAGTACCAGTCTCTGAGGTTGCGGCTTTATCAGTGAGTCCCTCCACGACAACTAGCAGAGACGTTTTTGTCCTTTTGCTGTATTTTGTGATAAAATCTCGGCCAAGTATGATGTCAAAGTGGTCATTTCCTTCCATGATCATGAGCCTGGCTCCCATTGTTTCCAAACCCTTTCCCTGGAAGTTTAACAAAACTTCGATGAATGAATGAGGCACGACTACATCTCCCAACATGCCTCTATAAGTGTTTCTCTTCTCTTTTGGGACAGGTCTTTCTCTGAATGGGCCAATGTCCGAACAGGTTCTGCGGCTGATAAAGCTCTTGGGACATGAGGTATCAACGAGGACGGGAAGTTCCCATATTTTGCCATCTAAATTCTTGATATGAACGTACACACTGTATCCAAACTCAATAGCGCTGTCCTCCCTCTGTCGACTCATTCGGTCCGGTTCTATCACGCCAGGTACCCGAGCGGAAAGGTAGGTTTGAGGATTCTGGTTTGGTAAAGGGGACACCTGTCCTGCTACCAAACGGTGAATACTTCCAGACCTCGCCAATGCTGCGTCTGTGTAGTTCTGATCATTCGGGGGCTTTTGCGAAGATTCTGTAGCGATGTCTTTTGTGGAACCAAGACCAAGTCGGCGCAGAAGGCCTTCTGCCAATCTGTGCGGGTTCATCAGCTTGTGGAAGAATCGGCCCAGTAATCCTCGAGATAATCCAACGGTAACATGTGTGCCAGGAACATCGATCGCGGGTGATGACAATTGCTCCGCCGGTTGTTCGGTTTGCCTATTTGGTGGAAGAGATTCCGCACCGTTTTTGAGTGATAGTCGAGACTCCTGGCGCGGTCTGAGGTCCAGCCTGGCGGGACCGACAGAAGATGATTCGGACATTGCAATGAAGGATGTTTGCGGTAGGTTTCGATCACTTAAATCGGTGGTTCGCGCTGTCCTCATGCGTGACCAACTTACTGCGGCTACTATTAGCACAGGTCCTCTTCATGAATGCAGAATAGAAGAAGCTAACTCCCTCGTCGACGCGGAGTTGTTCTTTCCCACGTCTCGTTCGAGAATTGCAACTGACAGCCAAAGGCGTTATGAAATCATGGTTTCGAGTCCCATTCAATCACATCGGCATGGCTTAAAAGATAGGACGTGTTCGGACGGTGGGATGCTCGTTTTAGTTATCAAGTCTAGTGTGTGTTCGTTGGACATCTCAGGAATTTTATGATCCAGGACAAGGGTTCAGCCAAGCGCAAGGCTTGTCGCGGCTCGCATGGGGGCCGGAGGCTGACGTAAATAACTTTGAACAAATGTGCGATGCCAAACCAAACAAGCATCCTGTGTCGCAGATGGCTCCATGTCTATACAACCCTCGTCCTCCACACGATTGCCCTTGGACGCTCCCAAACGTTTTGCGGTCTGGCAGATGAGCTGAAGCCATGGTGGGGGGGACTTTGCGACGTCTCTTGGGTCTCCAACCCCGTTCCAGACCGCACAAGGAAAAGATTGTAAGCAATTTATCCCTAGGCCACACAACAGTACTAATTATATTAAGCTTGGATATCAGCTGGACGTCGAATTGTTCAAGTCGCCAGATACTGGTATGCCGCAACCTTGGCACTCAGAGGCAGCGTATATACCGACCAACGATCGAAACCTTCTGTCACAAACGCTCGCACACATTCTAGGCCTTTGCATTGGTGAAGATGGCACTGCAGATGTTTATTGGAAGAGGAAGCAGACTACTGGCTCACCGTCGTATCTATGCAAGTCCAAATTCACTATTACAACGGATCTGCCAAAAGATGTGATCTTTGGGAAATTCGACGGCATGCTACAGGGCTTTCCGAGCCCTTTCGAGGCAGCGCGCCACCATGAATTCGATGCGTCTTTTGATTTTTCAAGAACACGGGCATCCCTGGGGGATTCATGGCAAGGTTTGCGCAGATATTCATGGCAAGGTCCGCGCAAGAATTCATGGCAAGGTTCGCGCAAGAACTCGTTGCGGAGTTTAGCACAAAGAACAATATCTTGGGAATCATTCTATCGGCCGAAAGTCAAATCGCGACAATCGTCATTTCATTTCAAGATGGACCCACAAGTGCTCCCTGCAACCACTTCTGAGGCGAGCAAAGCTATCTCGGTCACTCGAAGCCCCTTGGAGGAATTGAAGGGAAAGCCAGAGAGCAAGATAGAAGTTGAGAGGACGGAAAATCCGAGACTGGAATTTTCTCGTGTTTCAAAAACAGGGATTCGGAAGGTTCTTGAAAAGAGAGGGGCGGACTGCATGGGCACAACTTCTTCGACGGTGGACTTAGCTCGCGCATCGAGCTCATGTGAGGGATATTGGAATTATGATGAGGAATTGAAAGCATACTATCACATAGATTCGGACACGGGGTCTACCTATTGGTACGAAGACTCTGTATCGGAAGAATTATCAGATGAGTCTTGATAATCAAACGCTTGTGGGAGATCAGAACTTTCGTTTTCTATTCCACGTGAAAATCGCTCTTGAGCAGCAATTTCTAATGCGTTCTGGAATGTTAATGATCACTCCTCAACAAGCAGACTGCTCATCTGCGGACTGCTTAAATCCGATCTGGCAGTCGTATCCCGAGTTCGACGGCTTATGGCTGCTTGTGTATATACTACTCGTTTTGACATAAACAAGCTCGCCTTAGATCAACTTGCTAACACTCTTTGTCCGTCGTCGAACGCTAGGTAAGGAGTGGTCGCTTTTGATGAATTATGACCTTGTCACTCTGTTATCTCGCTATGGGTAAGCCCCGCACAAAGATGAACTGTTTCCAATGCTTCCTTTATAGGAGGTGAACTTGGAGTAAAGTTTCGGGCACATCAATTTCAATATCAGCGATAACATCACAGGGGTGTTTTAATATATAAATAGGTAGCATGTTGAGAACAAGAATGATATTTGTGCAAAGTTAGTGAGAGTTATATAAGAAGCTTCATCTCTTAAAAAGGAAAAAATCTCACTAACTTATAAGCTAGTCTTACTTCTACTTAGGAGATCTTAAAATCTTTTCCTTCTCTTCTTTTGGACTTTAGAATCGTTCAATCAATTATTATAAGAGCTTCTTTATATGCCCTATTCGTTATAAGCACCCTAATCCCGAGAAACATATTTTTCTCTCGCACTTAGAGGCTGCACTTCTATGGCTGTTCTAAGTAATTATTTCCAATTAGTACCTTAGGGTATACCTCAATCTATTGTATAGTATCCCCTTGCGGTCTCCATTTTGCATCCTGCGAACGCCTCCCTGAACAACCATACGTCATCTCTCTTACGTCAAACACTTACGGCCAAGATACTTTGACATATACGCTTCTCCTTAAATATTGACTTCTCCCTATCTTGGCTATAAAATTTTCGTCCAAGTTGGTAAATTACTCCTTGCACAATTACTACTTACATGAAAATGGGTTCATCCTCCGAGCAGCCGCACTCTCGCCTCCCAAAAGCAACATCAACAACACGTTACTGGCGTAGACAGCCACATGCTCTTGACGAGTTCTGCTCGAGTGAAACGGTCCTATCCATTATCGACGTCGCCGTTATTGGAGGCAGTCTGTCGGGAGCTTGCACTGCTTATTATCTCCTAGCAGGAACAGAGGCCTCACCCACAGCAGCACCCAGCATCGTCATCTTTGAAGCCCAACAAGCCTGCTCAGGCGCTACAGGTCGCAATGGTGGTCACTCGAAGCTCGCACCAGTGGAAATATTCAAATCTGCCTCCAAGTATGGCCCGGCGGCGCCGCTGGAATTCGCGCTCTTCATTGGGGAATTGATGCACTTAGAGATGAAGGCTTGTGCTGACAATATCACTATTACTAGCCGGGCTGATGACGAGCAACCTCAGAACAGGTCTGACAAGACCTTGGCAGAGGAATTCGAACTCTTGGTAATCAGATCATGTGATGTCTTTCTTGATGAGTACTATGCCGATGATGCAGAGAAAGAATGGTTTAAGTACGTTAGCGGCATGTAGGAGTTCGCGAGGAAAGAGAGCAGAGAGCACGATTTGGAGCGGGTAGGAGATATATAATTTCTAAAGGGAAATATCACGGTGCAGCCGTGATTCCTAGCAGCCGGCACCGCAAAATCACGAGTGAGGGCTATTAAAGGAAATGGGTCGAGGAAGTAGATGGATCGAGGATCGAGAGAGTAAAAAGTCCGCGGAAAGTTCGGATTCGGACAGATTGAGGGTCGATGGCAGAGGGACAGAGAGGGCTCGGGATTTCGACTCCCTCACGCGGTATAGTATTGTCAGCCAGCTTAGGGCAGGTCCGGATTCGGGTTTTCGCAGCCTAGATCGAGCGGGACGACTATCGTGCTCGAACGAGTGGATGCGTCGGTGCAGTCGAAAAAGTTGGCTGCTGCATAGAGTGGTAGGACCGAGACTGAGATGGCGGCGAGGCAGACCAGGCGTCGCGCAAGGGAAGGGCAGGAAGGAGGTGAAGGACGGTGTCGGTGCTTTGATGGTGAAGGTATCAGATGAGGAAGAGTTTTGAGACAGAAGCGGTGGTGCCGATGCCCGTCGCGGCCTCCCGAAGCCTAAGACATCTAGACCACCGCGCCCTACTAACTGTCTCACGGAATACTCTAATTTAGTAGCCGTTTACTATCGTGCGAGCCTAAATCTCGTTTAATAAGTCTTTCGGCTATCTTCTTCTTCTTCTATGTTCTACCGTCGTACGGTCGGGCCACCACTTGAAAAACTGGTCACGTGAGGAACGTCAAACTTCGCCCGCAGGCCCCCCCCCCCCGCTCCCACTTACACACTCTCTACTTGCACACTCTCTACTTGCACGCTCTCTACTTACACGCTCCCACTTATACGCTCCCACTTATACGCTCCCACTTATACGCTCCCACTTATACGCTCTCACTACTTGCACGCTCCCTACTTGCACGCCTTACTCGACTCCGCGATTCGTACTACAAGCGGAAAGGCGAGCCGGTTTCATAAGAGGGATAAGTATAGCGATTTACGCGGGTATAACAGGTGGTAGAGAGGGTAGCAGATAAGGTTAGGAGGGAGCTCTACGTGCGAGAGAGAGCTAAGGGGCTTTGTAAGAGGGAAGGGGAGCTTTATAGGCATCAGAAAGGGCTATAGTGGTCCGTAAGAGGAAATAGATAGCTTATTGGAGGGCTCGCAAGGGGAGGAGAGCTGGGAGGGCTTGACGAACGAGGAAGGGAGCTCTGCGGGCTTACTAGACGGCTGGGGGGTTTTCCGGGTGAGAATGAGGCTTGGGACAGTCCGCGAGAGGAAAGAGAGGGCTCTACAGGTAGGAGTGAGGCTTGGGAGGGTTCTACGAGTGAGAATGAGGCTCAGGAGGGCCCGCGGGAGGAGAGGGAGGGCTCTGCGGGTAGGAATAAGGCTTGGGAGGGAGCTACGGGTGAGGGTGTAAGTAGTAAGGGGCTTACGGAGGCAAGTGAGACTTGGGAGGGCCCGCAAGAGAGCCGGGAGAGCTCTATAGCTCCAGTGGAGGGCCCGGCACGCTGGGCACAAAGCTAATTATTTAAATAAAAGCCCTTAAAAAAGGAGACTAATTCCCTACACGCTTACACGTCACATTAGTACGAGCTTGCGAGCGCGATGTGGCTATACTTAAGAAAGAGGAGGTTTTATAAGTAAGAGAAAGAGTTTAATAAGTAGGAGAGAGAGCTTATAAATAAAGTAAGGCTTAAAAGAGCTTATATAATAGAAGAGGGAGCTTTACGGGTATAATTAGGAGGTATAGTAGTCCGTAAAAAGAGAGAGAGCTCTAAGCCCAAGGATAAGTCACGTGATCCTCCTAATCTCGAATCGAGATCTCGGCCGCTTCGCTAAAATTAAAGACGGGCCCCGAAGCTTGCGTAGGGCCGCCTCGACCTCCCACGCAGCCATCCCCCTTTGCCATTCGTCACGTTCCAGACATCCATTCCTCGAGCATCAAGTTTCGTCTTCAAGTACCGTATCCTGTCGCTTAACGTCTAGTATCTAGTATCTAGCGCTTAGTACCTAGTATCTAAGTATCTAGTACCCAGGCATCTAGTATCCAAGTATCTAGTATCTAGGCATCTAGTACCCGAGTATCTAGTACCCGAGTATCTAGTACCCGAGTATCTAGTATCTCGCCTTAAGTTAGTTTAGTATTACCTCTATCTATAATATCCTTCTCTATATATAAGTAGGGATATTTACTAGTAGTTTAAAGAATAGTATTACTGTGACGGCGGCAGTGTGAATAGCTTTAACCACCTGAGCCAACTAGCTAAAAAGGTACAAGAATTGATCGCCGATTAATTCGCTATTCTACTATGTAAGGTGAGAGGTGCAGCACCGCCCACGTGACCTCCAGCCACGTGACGATCCGTCACATTACCCCCGCTTCTTAGACAGCGGCTGCCCTTAGCCGTAGCATACTTAGCATAGCCCTGGGATCTCTAGATAGCAGCTACCCTTAGCCGTAGTATACTTAGCATAGCCCTTCTAAGAGACCACGCGGTATAGTTAACTATAAGACTAAATAGTAGATACCGCCTATATCCTCGCGGGTGCCGTTACACATACTACGACTCAGAATATAGAGGTCTTTTAGCCCTTTTTTAGCCCTCGGCTAGAATTAGCCTCTAGCTAGCGTTCACGTCTACGCGGGACCCATACTCGCTTAATTCTAGTACTTAGAACTAAAGGACAGGTTAGATTAATTCTTATATGACGGCGGCGGTGTGAATAGCTTTAACCACCTGAGCTAACTAGCCAAAAAGGCATAAGAATTAATCGCCGATCAATTCGCTATTCTACTATATAAGGTGAGAGGTGCGGCACCGCCCACGTGACCTCCAGCCACGTGACGATCCGTCACAATTACTACTTATAGAGTTACTTTTAAGGTTAACTCTTCTAGTAAGTAATCCTTCCTTAGTCGTCCTTTAGTCTTTTAATTAGGGACTATATTTAGTGTCCCTTATAGTCTAGCCTTTATATATAGCTATAGATCTATTATTCCTCCTTTAACTAATTTATTAACTTAGATAATACTCCTTAGAATTATATATCTATACTCTAGTAAGTATACTCTAAAGTACTTAGTAGTATTACTACTATAGCTTATAAAGATACCTATTCTACTAGGGTTAACTAATTTATCGTATCTCTAGTTTACTGAGATAGCTTTTCTATTCTTATAGTAGTAGTATTTACTCCCCTAGACTTAGATATAGTTAATTAATAGGACTTCTCCCGTAAATATAAACCCCGGGTATATCTTCTTACTAGTAATAATAGGACTAGTAGTAGTCCAATTCCGTATATAAGTATTAGCCTATAAAGCTTTATCCTAGAACTTAAGTAGTAATTATACCTCTTCGAGTATTACCCTTATATCTATATTAGTTATTTAGATATTATATTCGACTAAGCTATTCTAGTAAGATAATATAATAGTCATGGATTCGTGTTATACTCCTTCTTTAACTTTCTATCTTTAGATAAGCTTTAGTAATTTAAGGGTATTATCTAAGTATACTACTTTAATTTATATATTAACTTATCTTTCTACTCTAACTTTCTATATTTATAGTTCCTTAATTACTTCGTCTTTATATTTTACTAGAATAGTCTATTCCTAGTATAAAGTATTATTAATAATAAGGAGGAAGTATCTATTCTTATAAAGTATTTCGGGGAATAGTCCTATAATATTAAACTAAATTAATAATAGAATAGCTATTTTCTAGGGGCTAATTATCTTTAGGATTCTATTTCTCATTTTAGTTAGAGTATAGACTTCATATATCTTAATATCCTTTAGTACCCTAATATACTTTTTAAGTATTATTACTTTATATAAGTTACGGATTTTATTAGAGCTAAGATATATGAATTATTAATAGAAAAGAAAGTATCTATCCTTCTTAGTTTATATTAATAGTTAGTTCCTTAAGTTATCCTTAAGTAGCTTCTTAATAACTTTAGAATTACTCTTCTTAATTTTCTAAGTCGAGTTTAGAGGATTAGTTAGGGTATTAGATATATAAGCCTTTTCTACTTAGCCTTTAGTTATATATATTATAATATAGAGACTGCTTTATATTATAGCTTTAATAATTATTACTTTTCTGAGCTTAAAGTATAATTTCTTTATATTAAAAAATTCACGTAACCCCTTTTCACATAATTAATAAGTAGAGAGAAGATTAATACCTAGTATTATAATATAAATATAGTTATATTATAATAATGTGTGATAATCTAGATATTAAAGGAAAGAGAGGTGTGCTATAGAGTAGCTAGAGCTTAAATACAGTAGTGGGGTCATGTGAGCCAGCACGTGACAGTTAGAGTCTAATACCTAGACTAGGAATAAAGAGGATATTAAATAGTAGGGTCTATAAACTATTACTATATTTAAGAACTACTATATCCTTATAGTACGAGTAAATTACTCCCTTACTAGCCTAAATCTTTTAATATCTAATTAGAGTTAAGGATCTAAAGATATCGAATTAGTTAAATATATATAATAATATAGTAGTATCTCTTATTTATAGAGATAGAAGAGCCTTACTAATATCTTCTTTAGATAAGTAATATTCTTTAACTTCTAAATTAGTCTTAATATTAGAATTAGGATCTTATATAGTTAATTCGTTTAAATTACTTATATTAGCTATAAAACTAATAGTCTTCTTATTATAGGATTTAGAGAGAGGAGTTAAGGTAGTCTATATTAATAACTTCTTCTTTAATATACTATTATTACTCTTCTCTCTCTTATATTAGTAGAGGAGTTTCTTAGTAAGAAGAAGATTAGGGTAATTACGAGCTATATATTCTTTATTATAGATATAGTAATCGAATTTCTAAGACTCTCCTAAATTAGAGCAGGGGTAATATTAATAGCGGGAGTAAGACGAGTCGTTTTATTAGGGGTTAGAGTTATTATAGTAAGTAGATTAAGGGCTATTATAGTACTATAAGGGGCTATAAGTCCGGCTTTTAAATATAGTATAGGCTTTCTTAAGTTCTCGATACTCTACTTTAACTTCCCTAAGGATATAGATCTTTTCTTTAACTATATAGAAATAGTTAACTTAGAAGCTATCCTTAGTAACCTAGTAGATTTCCGGGAGTTTCCTAGTAAGGAGGAGGTGTAATACCAAGTCTAGGAAGGTAGCCTTTATTAACTTATTTACTAAGACTAGCTTATAATAATATTCTTTTAGCTTAGTCTATAATATTATAATCCTAGTATTCTTATTAAATAAGAAGTCCTAAAGCTTCCTAAGGTAATAGTTTACTATAGACTCGTTTATCTTCTTATACTTTAGCCTTAGCTAAGTCTAGACGTTTTTAGCTATTTTATATTCTTCTATAAAGGGTTTATCGTCTTCTCTAAGTCTATTACTAAAGATTAGTAGTATAGTAGCCTAATCCTTTATATACTTCGTTTATTTCTCGCTATTAAATACTCCCCGAGTTACTTGAACTTCGTACTTAGCTTAGAGATATTATTATCTTATAGTATATTAACTCTATTTAATAATAGTATTCTTATAGCTCTCTTTATATTACTAATCTAAGCGTATTCCTTAACTATAATCTCGATAGTATACTAAATATCTTTTAATTAATATTATAGCTTAGCCTTATAGAACTAGTTCTTATAGTTCTCCCTTATTAAGATTAGTAGCTTTATATATGTTTTATAATTATCTATTATAGGGTTTTCGGAGGTAAGGAGGACGATTTGAGGTATTTGGAGTAGTAGGTATTTAATTATCGTTATATAACGCTTAAATAGGTTATTATTAGAAAATTTATATACTAATAACTAAGTATAGCTTTTAGTATTTAAATCCTATAGCTAGAGCTATTTATATTAGTTACTTAACTAGTAATTAGTACTTAACTAGTAATTAGTACTCGACTAGTAATTAGGTGCTCGACTAGTAATTTAGTACTCGACTAGTACTATACGCGACTAGTACTTTTAATAACGCGACTAGTTAGAGTTAAAGTCTAATTCCCTTCTTACTTTCGTAGTCCGGGCTTATAACCTATTAAATAAAGGAGCTTATAGGGTATTACCTTATAGGAATAGTATATAGTAGGAGTAAGAGGTAGTAGATAATTAGGGTATATTTAACTAATAAGGAAAGGTTTAGGAAGTGACACGTAGGCTATTATATATAGTAGCCGAGTCACGTGCACCCTTCCTAAGCTAGGCTTAGGGATTCGACCTATTACCCACACTCTCTCCTTAAACTCTAGCGCGCTTTCGTCGATACCCGAGCCCCTATCCTACTAGTTATTAGGCTAGTATAGCTAGTAGTAATATAAGTCGAAGGTTCCTTAGCTAGTAACGGTCCACCGGGGCAGGCTAGCTTCGTAATCCTTTACCTTAATTATTCTAACCTCTAATAGAATAATTTCGTAATTATCTTTCTATTAGGTTTAGACGTTATCCTTATTCCCTCGATTATTAGTAAGTTGAACTATAGTATAGATATTATAGCCGGCCTCTCGCTTTATTAGCTTTACTAGCTCTCCGGAGACTAATATATAAATAAGATTAACCCGAAAATAGCGTATATCTATAAATAGTCTATATAGCGCTAATTATGGGGTATATCTAATATAGATAAAGTCGGGTACTTTAGATAGGTAGAAGGAGGTAATACTATCTAAGGTAGTAAATATAAAGCTACTCTTAATAAAGTTAACGAGAGTCTTCTTCCTAGACTACGGTAGTAGGGCTACCCCTAGTTCCCGTCTTTTATACTATGGATCTATTAGGTCTTTGCTTTTCCTAGAGAACTATAGCCGCGAATAATAATAGAATTAGACCTATTAGGTTATTAGATTAGGAAACTTATTGAGTAGCTCCTAGTAGGTCTAACGCTTCTATTACTATTATTCCTTAGTATTTAATTCGGGGTTAGATTCGGGGTCGGATTTAGTATAGCTAAGGGCTTTATATATTTCCCCTTTTACTATATAGTCCTCTATTATCTTCTACCTAAGATCTTTACTTATAATATTTAGTATAGTAATCTTAGTTATAGTTAAACTTATCTTATTTAGATACGTGTAAAGACCTAGTGTCCCTAGCTATCTTAATAGTGTAAGGAATATATCTATACCTCGGGTACTCTAGTTATAGGCTCGCTATTAAGACCTAGGGGATATTAGTTTCCTATTATTAATAATTAGGCCTCTATTATATAGGCGCTATAGTCGCGTAACTACGAGTTATTAAGCTCTTAATAATTCATATACTTCATATATATCTAGTAGTAAATTAAGATCCATATTTCTTTATATCTTATATTAGTAATAATATTAGATAAATATATTTTAAAATTTCGCGAGTAATTTCTATTTATATTTCTATATCACGTGCTATGCCTAGGATTAGTTATATTCCCAAGAGATTTAAAACCTGTGGTTTAATTCACTACCTTGCTTTATTATTAAACCAATTCACGTGATAAGTCATGAACTTATTTAATATAGAGGAAGCGAATCTAATATCCTTATCCTATCTTAAATTAACTATACCTAAAAGTATAAACTAGGTAGGGGCTACTAGTAGCAGTAATAATATAGTAAGTACTAATACCACAACGAAAAAGAAACGAGGTAGACCTCTGAAGCCAAAGAATATAGCTACTAAGCCTACTACTAAGCCTACTATAGCTCCTACTAAATAGGGGCGTAGATGGCTACGTAAGGTAGAGGCTACTAAGGCACTAGTCTCCAAAAAACGACGAAATCGAAGCCCTTAAGATATGGCCAAAAACCACGGATCCTCTAAATATTATTAAGTCTCTAAGTCTAGGAAGCCTAGTAGTGACCTAGACTCGATAGATAATACGGGAAGCGAGGACGAGAATAATGATAATAAGGAGGATTCTAAGGCGCTATAGTATAGCGAAGATAATAGTAGTAAGGATACTCTACGCTAGTTCACTAACAATAATGAGGACTACCCTTCTAAATAGTGACCCTTAAATTCTTAGTAATACTTAGCTATAGTTCCTTATCTTATCTAGCTCGCCGGCTTTACTACTAAGTAAGCTAGGTATCTTAATTCTCTTAGATAACTCATTAAGTAAACCAAGATATAAATATACGTGAAGAGTATAAAAAGTACCTAATTCTACCTTAATCCCTAGTTATAGTTAAGTATTAATTATAATAAGGACTAGATAGTTAATTAAGAAGATAAGCTATAGTCTCGGTAAATAAAAGAGGACTAAAGAACCTTAAAAGCTATCCTCTTGTTCAAGTATATAGCTTAGGCTAAGGTAATACGAAATTACTAAATCCCGGCTCCTAATATACTCTAGAATCCTCTCTTCGTCTAGACTAATTACGAGCCGCTAACTATTAATCTATTTAAATAAGGAGGATAATAGGTAGTATTAGAGTAGATAAACTAGAGCAAAGGCTTCTCTAGGCTATTTATGAAGATTCTCTATTATATCGCCTTTACTAATAATTTAGTATTCCTCTAATATACCCTCTAGTATACCTTATTCCTTAGGCTAGGGATAAGTGTCTATCCTAAATTAAGTAAATTAATCCTCTTTATAGAGGGCGATAATAATTAGTTTAATATTATTAATAAGAAGGCATAAAAGGAGAACTATAAATAAGTCCTAGAGGAGTTCTATAAGCTAATTAATATCATATACTATGAAAAAAATATTAAGAAAGATTACCCTTATATATCCCTAATTTTTAACTTAAAGCGATAAGTTAAGAAGGACTCTAAGTCGGAATTTAAGGGCTTCTATAATATAGATATTACTAATATCTATAGAGTATAGGACCTCTAGTATATTCTATACCCGGAGTATAAAGGCTCTCTTAAAACTACGGACGAATACTACTCGGCCTATGAAGCTAAGGGTAATACCTATAAAGGGAGGTAGTCTAAGGGCTAAACTATATCTAGATTAGAAGAGGTTCTCTACTAGAAGTGAGAGTAGATTATAGGCTACTATCGCTAGCTAGAAAGGGAGCGAGGAAAGTAACCTAGCTCTAATTCCTATAATATTAAAGAGTCTAGCGTGGCCTTATTAGATTATTAGGATAATAAACTAATACTAATACTAGACGACGACTTATAGGGCTTAGCTCGCTTTAACTCACTTACCTAATAAGGTTAGTATATAACATATCTATAGGCGTATAGTAGAGGGTCTTTACTATCTTTAAAGTAGTAGTAATAGGCGAATTACGTGAATTATCTAGGTTTTTTTTTTCAAGGCTCCTTATTAAAGGCTTTATAAACCTAATAATATTTAAGAGTATACTAAATAGTACTACCTTTTATTTTATTAATAGTTATAGTATTAATAGTTAATAATTAGGAGAAATAGAGTATTTAGGGGAATGATTTTTTATTACCACTTACTTACTACTCGCCTAATTAGGCTAGCGCATCACATGACTATAATATAAGATATAAAATACTTTTATTATTATATTATAGTAGTAATAATAATAAACTTCTCTTTTATAATAAAGTAGTAACCCTATAGAGTAGGTTAGGGCTAGCTATTACGCCTTACCGCTCTACTAGTAGATTTGGCGTCACGTGACTACGATAACGCATACGGCTATGCTAGTATTTAGAATACTAAAGCTCCTATACTTAAGAGCTTCTCTCCTTAGTTTAGAATCCTTAGAATAGAACTACTCTACCTTACTTTCTAAGCCTAGAGACCCGGTCTCATAATACTAGCTAAGGTAAAAGAGACTCCTCTAAAGAGTCTTTCCTTAAGACACTTCGGATTAATGAGTAGCACTAAGGCGCCTTCTCTATTACCTACTATTAAGATATTCTTATATTATTATAGTAATCTATAAAATTACTAGTAAGTGTCATCTACCTAATTACTCTACTAATTCGTTATATTTATAGCTTAGTTATATATATTATTACTACCCCGTGATACTTATCTTCCTTATATTAAAACTACTTATCCGGCTATTATTAAATATAGGGGTTAGTCTATTTCGATATTATCTAATTATAAGTCATAAGTCGTAAGTCGTAAGTTAGAAGTTCACTGGTATATTTAATCCTTATAGCTTTCTATAATATAGTCTTAACGAGTAGTCCTTAGAAGAGTAGCTTTTATTAGAGATAATAATAAAGATTCTAAATATTTAATTATATATTTATTTATAAGAATCTACTAGTATCTATTAATAAATATAGGTTAACTCGAGTACTTTCTATAAATAGGATTTTACTAGACTATATAACTAATCGGAGATAATTATGCCTATACTAAGATACTTTTCTTAATATTACATCTCTTAAGCTTCACCTTAATACATCGAAAACCCTAGTATCCTAGCTCTTCTATATATATATATATATATTCCCAAGTATTCATATGCGAATAAGTTATTACAATTATTAGGAATTAGGATAGTTTTAAAAGGAAGTTTTATTATAGACTCATCCTCTTAACCCCTACTCCCAAGTTTATAACTCTCTACTACTCTTAGTAGGTCGGGCGTTAAAGCCGCACATATCATATATATAAGCCTCGAGCGGGCTCTAATATGGGAGTTACGTACGTAGAGTACTAGGATTTATAGTTCTATATGATAATACACTATAGATTAAGCCTAGATTACGAAAAGTGTCGAGATGCTAATTATATTCAAAGAGGGCTAGCACTAGTTTACGAAGCCATCTCCCCCCTTACCGCCTCCCCCGCCGCCCCTCTTAACGCCGCTATAGGGTTACTTGCCAGAATCGCTACTATAGGCTATTTATTCACGGAGTCGCTAATTAGAGTCCTATAGTTAGGTTATCCTCTTATACTCATTTCTAAGTTAAGTCTTAAGCTTATTAGGTAGCGCTCTAGCCTTATTAAGTTAATACTATAACTCCTCCTTCTCTTCTCCTATAGTATTAATAAGGTTCTTAGTAAAACCTAATTAGCGCTCTAGCGTTACTATCTTCTTAATATCGAGAGCGAGCGGAGCATTCGGAGTAGTTAGAGTAGTTAGAGTAGTCGAATTAGCTTATTAAGGTTAAGAGTATAACTTTTACTTAGCTAATTCCGTATAAACTTAAAGAAACTAATTATTTAGATTATCTTATTTATTAATAAGTTTATTATTCTTCTTATATGCCTTATATAGCTAATCGCTAAGCTCTTTACCTAACCTTTATTCTAATTAGAATCACTATTCGGTATTAGCCTTCTCTCTCTCGAGCTCCTTAATCTATTTCTTGAGATTCTTCTCCCTATTAGTACTAGAGGTAAGCTTATTCTTAAGTTACGTGAGTTTAGCTTCTCTTACTTTAAATAGCCCCTCGTAAATACTCTCGAGCTCCTTATTCTATTTCTTGAGATCCTCTTCCCTCTCGGTACTAGAGGTAAGCTCATTCTTAATTCATATAAGTTTAGCTTCTCTTACTTTAAATAGCCCCTTATAAATACTCTTCAACTCTTATTCCCTCTTCTTTATTACCTCGCTATACCTTAATTTAACCCCCCTTAATTCCTTTACCTATTATATTAAATTCTCTCGAAGTTTATATACCTCTATAGTTAAGCTATAGTTAACGGTTATTATTCCCTTATTAGCTATTTCGACTAGTAGGGCTTTGGTAATAGCTATAAATAAGTCCTATAACTTTTTTAGGGTCTTTACTTCTACTATAGCTTATTCCTTAGACTATATAAGGATTAATTCTATACTGTCCTCTACTTTAGGCGTAGCTAAGGGAGTTATAGCTTATACTACTATATCTAATTATACTACGGAATTCCTAGCACTAACTACTTTCTTAGATTATATAAATGTGGTATACTAGCTAGTTTCGCCTACGCTTCTTACTATACGATAAGCGATATACTTAGAGGAGACCTCTAAGGATAAATATCTATAGGGGTTAAATAGGAATAGATTATATAGCTTTACTAACTATCTACTATCTATCTTATTATCGATAGTATCTTCTCTTAAGTTTACCTTCTTATTATTTAATCTAATAGCGTTATAAATACGCTCGGTTTTAGTATATATAGTTACTAAAGTAGTAGTGGGTACTATAGCGCTTATTAATAGTATTGAGGCTAACTCCTCTTTAGTAGTCTTACTATTCTTCTTCTTCTTTTTACTCTAATTTGGTATTTTTATAGATAATGAATCTATTAATATTATTATATTAAGTAAAATATACCCTCGCTTTCGATTTTATTTACTTAGCTAGTAAGGCTCTTATCTTAGCCTTATGCTCTATTAACTTTATACTTACCTAAGTATAAGACTAGTATATAGAAATTTTAAATTATAATCGCGCTTTTAATCTTTTTATTTCCTTCCTTCTATATTATTAAATAAACGTTATTATTATAGTAAGTAATAAGAGATATTATATATATAACTATAAATAGTTTATAGATAGAATACGAAATACTAATATATTAACTAAATATATTCAAAATACTCGCGATAAAGTTATTATTAAGCTTATTAAGACGTACCTATTCACCTGCGACTTACCCTTAGATCCGAGATTCAAGGCTTAGATAGAGTAGACCGCCAATACCGAGCTCTACTAGCTCCTCTATAAGTATCGAGTGCCTTATCCCTTCTACCGGGCGCTAACTAACCGTCCATAGTTAAGGGTCTCTTCAAATTCCTATATACTAAGCTAGTGGAGGGGCGTCTATACCCGAATACTAAACGCCAAGGAGGCCGAATCCTAATCGGAGTACCTCCCTCGAATACCGGTAGGTAAGGAACCCCCTTAGGCCCCGCAAATACACGTTTAAACCAACCTATATAGCCCCCGCCCCGTGGTAACAAGTCGTTCGCCGAAGCCACCTGATCGATGAGCGGCTCCGAGGCGCCTTCTCTATCGCCCAATGTCAAGGATATTCCCTCGAGGGGGTGGTTGGGAAGAAATAAGCTACTAATGAGTAGGAAGTAGAACAAGTGTTAGATATAGACGCTGACCTTAGTCACCTCCCCTCGGATGGGGATTTAGAGGAAGCACCAAGTATAGTACAAGAGGCGGAGCCGTTAATGAGACTACTCTTGGATCCTATCATGGATTCCGATCAGCTATATGCCGCTATAATAGAATACCACGAGGGAGCAGATAATTCTAATTGGGCTAATACGAAAGACGACACGCTAATAAATAGTACACACAAGTGGGAGATATTCAAGGGCGAGACCCGGGATAGCTTTAAAATATCCTCTCGCTATCACTACATGGATACAGATAACATAGCACTATTCTGGAGCATAGACTACCCTCGAACTGTCGTTTATGAACCTTTGGTGAAGATCGTCCCACCGAATACTTTGCTAGACATGTCGATGTTTAAGGGGGATCAGATCGAGGCCCGGCGAGGCAATGAAGAAGAAGAGCTCGAGAGTGTTTACGAGGGGCAGTTTGAGGGGTCATAATATCGCCTGGGCCCTGCGCAGATGGCATAATTCTCCTGCAAGACAGTGACGGAACTTGATTCCCGACTCAATCAGAGTCTGCGACTTGCTCGCTTGGTTGCCGTTGTGCCCTTGACTTTATGTCTTAGGACTTTAGGTCTTAGAACTTTAGGTTTTAGAACTTTAGGTCTTAGAATAAACTAGTACTTCCGTCCTTGAGACCGACCACTTTATGTGTATTAGCGACTGCCGAAGAGGACGAATCCATGGTGACATGCCTCAATCAAATTGCTCGCGGCGGAGGCCCAAGCAATGGTACTCGAGGACGGAGAGGTTAGGATTGAAAGCAGAGAGAAAAAGATGATCTAGTCTGCCCTGGGTCGCACCTAACAGAGGCTCCAGTGCTTCGGACTCTCGGTCTCATGGCCGATGGCAACAGAACTAATAGACTCCAACGAATAAGGCGAGATCTGCAAGCTATACCAAGCTCCTGCTTAGGTCACAACACTTTCGATATTAGGATAGAGGTTGCTCGTGCCGCAATTACAAAACACGATCTTCAATAGTTGGGCTCGCAGCCTCCCTCTCACAGGGTTTAACAGTTTCCTCCAAGTCCAAGATAACTTATCTCAAATCGCAATACAAAATATCACAATGCTCCGCGACGCCAACTCCACTAGCATCGCGCTACCCGCCGACACCCTAATTAAAGGCTCCCAGATTCTGATTTCCGACTATTAGTAAGCCGGATTAGTAACTACGTAATCCTTTATAGTAATAATAGGGTCTCTAATACTAGGACCAAATACTATACTACGCCATAATACACCGTCTATCTTATAGATACTATTTCCGCACTAGCGCTAGGCATATGGCCTTTTAATCGAGGATATAGCTATACCGGTATACTTTATTAACCGCGTAACAAATAGTACTAGTCACGGCTAGGCGATTAATACGGGCGTTAGGTGGAATTTTTAGGGCTATTTAATCGTCTAGTCTCTATATCTAGGCATTAATTAGTATATAGGATACTCGGGGATAATTAATGGCAGAAGTAACGGAACGTTTATATAGCTAGGGAAGTAGGTAGAACTAAGAAGCTTATTTACTTATTAATTAATAGTAAGAATAAATTAAACGAGAAATGATAGTCGATAAAGGATATATACTTAATAAATTTCAAAAATATTATTTCAAATTTATTAAATTAAAACTTAGTAAGGGAGGGGTTATTTTAATTTTTTTCTTATACTATCTAGTTAAATTCGTCTTCTTCTATGAATCTTTAAGTTAATTAGTATTAAGGAGTAATATAAACTCAAATCTCTTTTTCTCTCTACCCCTCTAATATTTACTTATTACCTACTTATATATAGCTTTAGTATAAGCTATTATATTACTTTATTAAGAAGCGAGCCACCTACTTAGGCGGGGTAATTCGCGTTAATAGACGCTCTTACTTTTAATTCGCTTTCTATTATATTAAGACACTCCTATACTATTATAAACGTCGCCCTAGAATACTCTTCCGCCGCCTTAAACTACTACTCTATTACTAAAAACTATCTTTCTATCATATATATTTAATAAAACTATAATATAATAAAAATAGTAGAGGTTAAAGATTTAAGATCTTCTATAATTATATTAACGCGTTCTTTACGGAATTCCTATTATAGCGAGGATATAATAGCCGCTATTATCTATATACTTAATTTACCCTTTAGCTTTTCGAGTATATTCTATACTTCTTTTATTACTTTAGTACTATCTTTTAGTACTTCCTAACCTATATTCTATAGCTCACTAGCAGGTATTATAGTACGGATAACCTCTATAGTTATTTTAAGAAGGCTAAAGAATTAAATTACCCTCCGCAAGAGAGCTAGTAGTTCTAGAGGGGCGCCCAAATTACTATAGTATATACCTATAATATTAAAAGATAACTTTATAGCTATATCCACGAAAGATATTATACCTATAGCTAGCCCTAGGCTACTAATAAGTGAAAATCCTAATAAATTAGTTAATTTCTTACTACTATAAACTCGAGCTTTATAAGTAGTACTTTCTCGGGGCTTAGATAGCTAAGGTAATTTACTAGGGTTAATATAGGCTTAGTTATAAAGCCCTATAGACTCTCCTAGCGGCCCTTTAATATATAACTAGGGAGACACGTTAGTATTTTAGTCTAGATATTTCATATCTTACTCTAATAACTTATTAAGGTTCATTAAAAGTAGATATTTATTAATCTTATCTATAAGAGTATTATTACTCCCCTCTTTAATTTAAAGAAATATCTCCCTATTTATAAATTCTTCTTAGCCTAGGAATTATCGCTCTATAGTATCTATAATAGACTAAAGAGCCCTTTTTATAGGTATTAAAGGAAGCTGCCTTGATTTAAAATCATTTAGTAAGGTGAATATTTAACTATAGCTCTCTAATAGTATTCCTAGTCTTATTAAAAGTCGCTTATATATAATATTCACGAGATAATCTACTCCGTGAAATTAATTAATACTAAGACTTAACGAGCGATTCTATTCAAGTTAGGTTTATATTTAATACTTGCCTTAATATATGGGCCCTACTAAAGCTAGTATCTACCCTAGCCCTAGCTAAGGTTATCTTTATTATTAGTAATTAGTTATAATTAACCTTAATCGTTAATATAAATATATATATAGCCTAGTAGAAACTTTTACTTATAGGATACTACTCTATATTATAATCTTAATAAGATTAAGCTAAGTAATAAGGCTTTACCTAAATAAGGCAAGATCTTCTATAGCTATAAAAGCCTATTAGACTTTTCTTAGAGCGCTTCGAAAGAGTCTATATCACGAACTCTCGCTTATTAACTTCTTATAGTAAGTAATAGTATTACGGAATTCTTTAACGAATTCCTATATACTTATTAAGTACTTATTAATCTTATTCTAGAACGATACTAGAATATTTAATAGGTCAAGACTTTATACCTTAGTTATAATAGTGAGGAAAGCCTAGTATTATTATTCTATAAGCTAAAACTACGTTTTAGAGCCGCCTTCTTTAGCTAATAACGAAATAACTTTAGTAGTAAACTACGTGAAAAGTAGAATATCGCCTAGAGAGAAGCTGAAACTTATATTAAATAATAATTAGGGACTATAATCTAGAAGTAATAGGAGGTACTAATTATAAGCGGATATTATAATAACTATAATAGATTCTAAATAAAACTAGGAGGTCTTAAGAGTATAGAGGTAATACTATACCTTTTATCCGAGTATTTTGAGATTAAAGCCTAGCTATATACCGGTATAGCCTCTTAAATAGGGCTATATTTAAACGCTACTAGCGGAATAGCCTAGGGTATTAAATAGTAAATTAAAACCGTTACGAAGTTACTAAAGGTATAGTAGTCTATATAGGTATATATACCTCTATATAGTATACCTTTAAATAGATCTAACTATAGTATATAAAGGACTTAAATACTATAGTAATTAGTTAGCGTCACTTAGCTACCTTATAGATAAGAGGAAACATATAACTTAAAATATTATACCCTAATTAAAATCTAGATATACTATTATTAATATAGCTAGCTACTATTACATATAAAAGCCCCGTCTATCTAGGTAAGAAAGTATAGGAGTACTAAGCCTTAATTACTTTTATAGGTAGCTTACTTAACTTCAATAAAATACCTCCTTTTGTTACTAACTAACCTTAGTTATTATATATTAGGAAACCTTAAAATTAAGCGGTAGCTAGTGTCTCCCTAAAATCCAAAGCAGGTTTAATCTTTCATATTACCTTAGGTTTATCGTCACCTAACTATTAAGAACGAGTACTCTTAGGATAATATAAGGAATTTTAGTGAGGTTATTCTAGGATAAGAGTTCCTAGAGACACTAACTAGGATCCTTCTAGTTACTAGTATTAGATTTGCCTTAATTTAGCTTAGTAGAAGGAGTATATTACTTAGTTAAACCCTTAGAGAAAACGGTGAAGGTACTAGACTAATAGTTTCTTTAGTAGTAAGAATGCCTTAATAGGTTCTCTATAACTATATTCCTATACCTAACTTCGTTTTAGAATTAGACACTATTTTACCTAAAGTATAAGAGTAAGTTATATAACTCCTAGGTTTATATATTAAGGGATTTATAAGCTTTCTAATAGATACTTATCGCTATATTAAATTAAGGGAGAATAATAATAAATTTACTAATTACTATTATAAAGCCTAGAATATTTTTAGTTATAGCTAGCTTTCGTAACTTAATTTATATATTACTATCTTTGGTTTTCCTATTATTAAGTCCTAAAGGGTAGGATATATTAAATAAACCATATATAATCTATTTTCTACCTAAGATAATATAAAATATAGATACTTAGATAATAGTATAGTTAATATTAATAAGAAGATACGAAAGATAAATCCTATAGTATAGAATAAGCTCTAGTGATTACTCGAGTTAAAGAGACTAGCTAGCTATAAAGAGAGAAGCCTATATAGTATATTTAAGGTAATAATACTAAAGCTAGTCTTAAGCTATAATATAGTAAGTAATTTAATCTAGAAGTAAGTTAGCTAGAGTTTTAGATATATGCCTCTAGTATCCAGAATTAAATATATCGTTCTAATTTATAAGATAATAACCCGGAGATATACCTTGTCTAAGGAGCTATAGAATCTGGATTTTATAGCTAGGTGGAGTAGATAATAAATAATGAGAAGTTAACCTCGAGATTATTAGAGGGATATTAGCTATATAAGTTAGGACGAGATTAATATCTTATTTACCTCAATAGATAATAAGGCTTATAATATAGGTATATTTACCTAAATAAGTATTAAATATAAAGCTAATAAGTCTATAAGCTTTAGTATAATAGCCTAAGTTATAGACGCTTTAAACTACTATTATAAATAAGTTCAAATAGCTACTCTTATGAAATTAGAAGATATTAAGTAATAGGCGAGCTTATAGGTACATATTAATAGGCCTAATTATAAAGTATAAAGCTTTAATAATATAGAAGATAGGCCTATTTAAGGAAGTAATAACTAGACTTACTATAAGATTATATTACTAGTATTTAAGGATAGTTAGGAAATCTTCTTTAGGATCCTTCTTAATAGTATAGGAAAGCTTTAGCTATAGGATATCTAGATTAATATTATAGAATAACCCTAAAGTAACTTATTACTTAGGTATAAGAAACTATAGTATTAATAACTTCCGACTACCCCTATATAAGTAGTTAGAAGCATCTTCCCTTAAGTCTATAAACTTACTTAATTACTTTTATTAATTAGCTAGTAGAATACTAGGGTATTGTCTTTAATTCTTAAAACCCCTTTTATAAAACTTTATTTTAGTTATATAAAACTAAAAATAAAATCTTTATTTCTAGTTTAGATCTTACTTTATTAGTATAAAATTACTAGTAAACTAGCCTAACTCTTAGGTATCTGAACTATTAGGTAAATACTAATTATTCCCTATACTTAAGGTCTAGTTAGTATCTAAGTATCTTTAGGGGATATAGTAGAACATCGCTTATTCCCTATACCCGCGCTACGTAACTATAACATATCCGGACTATATAGTATTATTAAAGCCCTAAGGCGAGAGGTAGTAACCTAATATATTCAACTATTTATATTCATAGAATATAATAGGATAATAATAAGGGAAAAGTTAATAACTAATATATAAATAAGGCAAATTAAGATATAGAGTATTATAGTACTTAAATATATATACTAAATAACCTTTGGGGAAAAGAATACCTACTTTAATACTCTATAA
>JAJTUR010000234.1:0-48359 GCA_021399475.1 Hyaloscypha finlandica
TAGTTATCTAGGTAGTATTAATTAAGTTAATAATCTCTAATACTATCTTAGGTAATAATAGGGGTTATTTTTCTTATTAAGTACTAGACTCCTCTCTACCTTATACCTTATCTATTATTATAGCTTATCGTAGTATTTCCTTAGTAATATTACTTAGTAATATAGATTTGACTTATTATATATTTTAAATATTATTTCTACTTTTAGATAATATATATAAGGTATCTAGTATATATTTATTATAGTATATACTAAATCTTTATATTACCTCACTAAATCTCGATTTATTAATAGCCTAATTAGATAAGTATAAGTTAATTAATATAGGAATAAGTATAATTAGGTCTATAGATAAGGAGTAGTTATAGCGGCCCTCTAAAGTATATTATATAACCGAGTATTAGGGGTATCTAGTAATAAGTTTATTAATAATATTATTAATAACCTTTATTCTCTCGATATATTTATACTTTATTACTCGGAAGCTATATAATTAGTATATAAGCTTAATAAAGTCGTCTAGTAATAATAGTATTATTATTTGGTATTTGTAGTTATAGTTATCTAGTTTAATAGTAGTCGATAATAACTCGATTTAATAGTCTTAGATAGTTTAGATAACAGAAAACGGGCTTAGGTCTATTAAGGGTCCCTAGTCGAGTTATTAAATAAATAATAAGATAATTACTACTATTTATTATAATAAAACATTAATATATATAGAAGTTAATTAATTAATAGTTCTCTAAATAGGAACTAACTAGTTATAAGGAATTACGTTACTAAGCGACTAATAATGTAATAAAGGTCTTCTATATTTAGTATATCAAAAAATAATTAAAGTAATTAATTATATTTAATTAAATTAATTTTCTAATTAATTATAATTTAATAATCGACTTCTAAAGAAAAAATTAATTATTAGACTAATTATAATTAAATATATTTAATTATTTTTAATTATTACATGAAAGGTATATAAAGTTATATATATATTAAATTCTCTTCTTTTACTTTATATAATATATAATTAAAGTATAAGAGAGTAAAAGTGAGTTAATTTCCTAAGAAGAGAGAAGAAGAGTAAAGTAATTTATATATATGAACTATTTGCTCTAGATATTATATAACTATACCACGTGAGTAAGAGAGCTGAAACCCTTACTAGTACTTATTTATAAAGCTAAGTAAAGCGAGTAAAGGTAATATACTAGCTATTAAGCCTATTATAGTAAGGTAGTATCTAAATTAGGCTAGATTAAACTTTATTTTTGCGCTATAACACTTATACTAATCTTTATAGTCACGTGGAATACCACGTGACCAAAGAATTATTATAATTAATTAAATCAAGTAAATAATTAATTATAATTTAATTATTACGATTCTAACTTAATTTAATTTAATTACCGGCTAATAATTATAATTAATTAAATTATTTGACACACTGTTTACATTCAATTCGCAACATTCAGCTTCTGATATATCCATTGAAGCTAAACCTAGAGATGGACTCGGTGGCGGAAGGAGTTCTTCAAACTCATCGTCAATTTGCAGAGGAATGAATCCGTCATCATCAAATTCATTAAGCTGAATTGGATTTTATATGTTCGGGTCCGGCCCAGGAGCTGCTTGGAAGATATTCTGGAATGCTGTCGCTCGGTTTGTGAGTTGCTTTTGGCGGTATTTCTCTCTGTCCCTGGCATTTCTAGCTTGGCGCTACTCTTCCTGAGAGCTGTATTTTGGCTTGCGGCCTCGAGTAGACTAGGCAGAAGTAGACATCGTTTCTGTAATCTTATAGGTCTGTATTGAGTGTAACATTCCAGAAGTTGACATCCAATCCGTACGTCTTGTTTCAGACGGGATGGCGCACGCTAGCCTCGAAAACGCCAAGTTTTCTGACCGAAATTCCGAAAAGGGTTAAGCCTTGCGTTGGAAATTCATTAAGCGAGCCACCCCGAAATCGATGACGAAGTTCCCAACTTCAAATATTTATTATGAGTCAACGCATAAAATTAGGATAATAAAAAGTATATATTTTTAATTAATGGAGCTCGAAGTATCTGGAATATTGGTTTTAATTGCATAGTTTGTTTGTTTAGGGCTAAGTAACCATGCCTGTTTTAGCTTATAGTTTTAAGCTCTCATAACTTTATAGTAATTATAGCTATTATAAGAGCTTTTTAATATACTTAATGCGCTAGATTAGCTCTATAAGCTCACTATATAAAGCCTCTTATAAGCGTGTTTATATAAGAAGTTATAAGAATAACGAATTTTGCTGGGCTTAGAAAAGTGCGAGGTAATAAGTCGCTTAGATAAGAGATAAGGCCTATGGTGCTGACAGGGTATGATCGATGGAACCCAGGCCAGGGTTCCAAGGAGTGTATATAAGGGAAGCTTTCCGCGGGTAGGGGTGCCGAATTAACGAGAGGGTGGACTATTTCAGAGTAGCAAAACTTCGGTCGTTCAAAACGGCCCTAATCAAGCCTACTTGAAATCCAATATTCTCGGAACATTAGAGTGATATTGCTTTCTGTATCTCTCTACTTAAGCATATGTGAACTGATTACGGGGGATAAGGCTGTCGCTTTCAATATTTCAGCTCTGGCTGGCTTGGCATGCAGGGCGCCGCTGGTGGTGGTGACTGCAGTAAGATGCTGCATAAGGATGGCTTGTTGAAGCCTGACGATTGGCTAGGTTCGGAAATACGAAGTGCGGCGTCCCGCAAACGATTGGCCTGGCCAGTGCACGCTACCCGAGAACACGCGCACACTATTAATAACGGCTGATTGCGCATCATCGGTCTTTCCCAGCACAACACATCAAATGTCAATGCTAGCTACCATGGTTCAGCATACTATATGCGGAAGATAAATACCTTCCCTTGCGCTCCACTATGCGTCTTTTAAGGGTTGATAAGAATGGCGAGTTTAGCACCCTTACTGATGACAAAGTCAGCGACATCCCCGCGTATGCCATTCTTTCGCACACGTGGGGAGAGGACCACGAGGAGGTCAGTTTCAAAGACTTGACGGTTGGCCCCAGGACAGATAAACCCGGGTATCGAAAGCTTAAATTCTGCGCAGAGCAAGCCGCTCGCGATGAGGTGCGATTTGTGTGGGTCGACACCTGCTGCATCGACAAATCCAACAACACAGAACTCTCTGAAGCGATTAATTCCATGTTCCGCTGGTATCAACGTGCCGTGAGATGTTATGTCTACCTTCCAGATGTTCACGCAGACAATGGCGATTCCAACGATTCAATTCAGCTGTGGGAACCTCACTTTCGTCAAAGCCGATGGTTCACACGCGGCTGGACACTTCAGGAGCTCCTTGCGCCGTCATCAGTTGAATTCTTTAGCTCAACTGGCAATAAACTAGGGGATAAGAGGTCTCTAGAACAACAAATCCATGAGATAACAGGCATCTCGGTTCAAGCTCTTCGAGGAACCGCTCTATCCAAATTTGCCGTCAGCGAACGCTTGTCATGGGCTGAAAGTCGTCAGACGAAGCGCGAGGAGGACAAGGCTTATTCTCTGCTGGGTATCTTCAGCATCCATATTCCGCTGATCTATGGAGAAGGAATGACAAGTGCGTTCGAGAGACTTCAAGAGCAAATTGACAAGAACTCCCGTTCTGTTCAAGATAGTAAGTGTCCCACGTAGCTATTGGAGAACGAACCAATAACTGAGCCAATTTTAGCTATCTTGCTCAGTAGCTTACCCTATGCGATTGATGCGCCTTTCAACTCGTATCAGCGACAGCATGAACCTCTTTGCCTAGCTGATACGCGTGTCAATCTCTTGAAGGAGATATACAGCTGGGCCGACGGAGAAGATGAGCGCTTGATTTTTTGGCTTAACGGCCTCGCGGGCACAGGAAAATCCACGATAGCTCGCACTGTCGCAAGGAATTTCTTCGACAAAAAACGGCTCGGTGCTAGCTTTTTTTTCTCCCGTGGTGGTGGAGATGTCAGCCACGCACATAAATTTGTAACAAGTATCGCTGTACAGCTTGCCAGAAGCATACCTGACCTTCACCAACTTGTTTGCGACTCCATCAGGGAATACAGCGATATTACGAGCCGATCACTTCATGACCAGTGGCATGAGCTTGTACTCCGTCCATTATCTAAGTTGAATCCCGCAACCGGCCGGCCCTCGTATATTCTTATTGTAGACGCACTTGATGAGTGCGCAAATGAGACCGATATCCGGGTTTTGCTACACCTTCTGGCGGAGGTTCGAGTGTTAACGAACATCCGGCTTCGAATCTTCTTGACTAGCAGACCTGAGCTTCCCATACGGCACGGATTCTCACAGATACCACTTGGAGGACATCGGGACTTTGTGCTTCATAACATAGCGCCGTCGATAGTAGATCATGATATCTACCTGTTTCTAAAGTCCAATCTCGGAGAGATAAGAGAGGAACGTCATTTAGATGCTAGCTGGCCTGGCGAAACAATCATCAGATACATGGTCAAAATAGCAAGCGGATTGTTTATCTGGGCCGCGACTGCATGTCGTTTCATCCGCGAAGGGAAGCGATTTGCTGCTAAAAGACTTGATATGATTATTAGAGAGAGCCGGAGTGCTCTGACAGCCCCGGAAAAGCATCTCGACCAGATCTACTTCACTGTGCTCCGGCAAAGTGTCTCGTCAGAGTACACAGATGATGAGAAAGAAGAATTATATTCACTCCTAAGGCAGGTTCTTGGAAGCATTATCACTCTCCTTTCGCCCCTTTGCATCTCCTCTCTCAGCACATTGATTCGTGTCTCGAAAGAATACGCAAGCCAAACACTGGACGAACTACACTCCATTCTGGATATCCCACAAGATCAAAATAAGCCGCTTCGGCTCCATCATCCGTCATTCCGAGACTTTCTGCTCAATAAAGAGCGATGCACGGATACCAACTTCCAGGTCAACGAACGGAACACTCATCAAACATTGGTGGATCAATGCATTCAAATTATGTCTAAGGCGTTGAAACAAAATATCTGCGGACTGGATGGTTTTGGCACGTCTGTGAAGGATGTCAATGACAGCCGAATCCAGCTCGACCTGCCTCGTGAGGTGCAATATGCATGCCTTTACTGGATCCAGCATCTTGAAAAGAGTGAAGCAAAACCCAGCGATGGCGGTCAAGTGCACAAATTCTTACAGGAGCATCTCCTCCATTGGCTTGAGGCTTTGATTTGGATGGGAAAGGTCTCTGAAGCTATCTATGCCATCGATGCTTTGAGGTTTATTACTTTAGTAAGTCCGATTAAACTATATCTGGGTAAGTACTAACGTAAATTAAAGGCAGGAAACTGTCCTCGTTTATCGGCTCTCGTTCATGATGCCCGCCGCTTCGTCTTGTATAGTCGCTCCGCAATTGAGAATAACCCACTCCAGTTGTATTGCTCTGCTCTTCTTTTCGCACCAGAGAAGAGCATCGTACGTCAACAGCTGAGAGGTCAGGTACCACACTGGATAGGAAGACTACCCAATGTCCGACAAGACTGGAGTGCCTTACATCAGACACTCGAGGGGCACGATGTTTTTTACTATGCGATAACATTCTCATCTGATAGCAAACTGCTGGCGTCAGCAACGGAAGATGGTTCGATCAGGATCTGGGACGCAGCTACAGGAGTCGAACGGCTGACATACAAATTGAATGGCGACTCCGTTACAGCCATTGTATTCTCTCCTGATAACAAAACTCTGGCATTGGCGACACACTTCCAGACAGTGAGGTTGTGGGACGCAGCCACAGGGTTGGAGCGTTACAATCTTAGAGGTCATCAAGGACCAGTTGACGTCATTGTCTTCTCATCCGACGGCAAACTTATAGCTTCAGGATCGCGCGATAAGACGGTGAAGCTGTGGAATGTGACTACGGGCACTGAGCTTCACACCTTGAGAGGCCATGACGCAAAAATCACAACTATTGTCTTTCTTCCCGACGACAGGCTGTTAGCTTCAGCATCGAAGGACAAGTCAGAGGTCAAGCTGTGGAATGTGACGGCAGGAACCGAATGCCAGACACTCGGAGCTTTCGATGAGTATGGTGATCCGTTGACCTTGTCGTCCAATGGCAAACTGCTCGCCACAAGGGTGTTCAATAGCACTATAAGGGTCTGGGATACTGATACAGGAGATGAGCTACAAAGATTTCAAGACCATGAGATGGTTACTAGCATAGCCATCTCTCCGGATGGTAAACTGTTGGTTTCAGGATCATTCGAGACGGTAACTATGTGGCATATAGCCTCAGGAGCCGAGCAGCAGAGCTTCGAAGGTCACAAAGGCTGGCTCTCAGACATTGCCTTCTCCCCTGACGGGAAGATGCTGGCAACGGCGTCAAACGACAAGACTATCAAGCTTTGGGATACAACGGTAGACACGAAGCGAGAGATTAGTGATGAGGACCACAAAGGTTGGGTTAATGTACTTGCGTTCTCGCCCGACCGTAAACTGTTAGCATCAGTATCGCACGACAACACTATTAAGTTGTGGGATGCAGTGTCTGGCGTGGGAAAGAAGATCGTTGGCAGCCACGAGGCGTGGATTAACGATGTAGCATTCTCGCCTGACAGCAAACTACTGGCAACTGCAGGAGACAAATCAGTCAAGCTGTGGGATGTAGTCAGAGGCAAAGAGCGGCAGAAACTTGAAGGCCACGAGGAATGGGTTAATGGCATTACTTTTTCGCCTGACGGAAAACTCCTCGCCTCAATATCAATCGACAAGACGATAAAGTTATGGGATGTTGCCACAGGAGCCGAGAAAAGAACGGTGGAAGGAGGAGAGTTTAGGCTAGAATCGCCACTTTCCCACAGCTTGACGACCGGAGACAGTACTCACGTTACGTTCGTCAACGAAAGCGATGTTGATGTAATGTTCTTCTGGCTTGATATGAACGGTATTTCGAAGCATTACTGGACCATTAAACCCCACCAGGAACTCACACAGCAAACGTTTGTTGGCCATTTCTGGAGGTTTGTCAATTCAGACACGAATCAAACCATCGGCGGCTATTGTGGAATTCCAGAACACATCGATGTTATTATTACAGATGAAGATGTCATGGCTGTCGAGGAGAACAAGCAATATCTTCAGAATGCCATTGAGCGCTTACACTTTTGGCCCACCTCGACCGGTGTACTTCCGGAAGAATCTCAGCCTACTCTCGCCATTGATGGCAATTGGATTACTGATGACTCGGGGAAACGTCTTATTTGGCTTCCAGATGAATACAGGCCGACTTGTTCTGCGATCAACCAGAATACCTTGGTGTTGGGGCATGCTTCTGGGCAGCTCACATTTCTGGATATTAGAACCAACTCTACAGCAATGCCTGCAAAGCTTCGTAACCTCCTCACAGACTTCCCGCGGAATTTGCCATGGACATCTGGTCTACATCGAACCGTTCCTCGAAGAGGAGGACATATGGCTTGGCGACCCATCAGGAGCGAGACTTTATCACAAGCTGAAGCACAAGTTCTTCAAGAAGTGGACTGAGCCTAGAACCGCAACAGAGGTGAAAGGTGGAAACTCCTTTTTAATTTATTGGGGCAACTTAAGAACCAACATTGAGACAATCTGATGGATTATTGCCGTTTGCAGTGTTTGTGGCGCTGACTCTTTGTGATTGAAAAGTACCCACTGGGGATGCCTGACCATTTAATGAGCAACAGACGCTTACCACTGTCGGCGTGCTCTGCGGTGGGCTATCAACCGCCTGGACATTTTGTAATCTTCTTGGATTTGCTGAAACTCAAGAGGGTTTGGTGAGCTGACCAAAATCTGTGGATCGTCTTCAAAACTGGTGGGAACAATTGAATTCGGCGGCGCTTGAGAATTATGTAGTAACGTAATTAAGGAAGGCTGGGAATCATTTAAATGTTTCCGCGATTTGTTTGACGATTTGGTGCTATGACTTTTGTCTACACTGGCCCCTAGGATGGCTACCAATACCATGTTCGTCAACGTTAGCCTCTGCTCCGAACCAGTGTGTCAAAGGATTATTCAAGTTATTCAAGTTATTCATGAATAATTCATGAATAACTTGAATAAAATATGAGTAACGTATATCTTAAATAACTTGAGTAAAATAGAATAATTATTCATGAATAACTTGAATAACCATGAATAAATCACGTGAAAGTCACATGACTATAGTAAATCATTATATATTTAAATAAATAAAAAACAACTAAGGTACCTATTAAGTAGCCTTATATAAGCTAAGCTAGAACTGATATAAGGCTACTTAAATACTAATTTTCTATAATAATAAACTAATTATCCTCTTCAGAATCTCGCTTTTTCCCCTTTTCCTCTTCTTCTTTAACCTCTTCTAATTTATCTTTAAATAACCCCCAGCTTTTTAAATAAGATATTAACTCAAAAGTACTCTTATTAAGTCTATTACGTAGTTTAGACATAATAAGGGCACCTTGAGAGAAAAACCTCTCACTAGTTGCCGAGGAAGCTAGAATTCCTAAATATTTCCTAGCTATTAAAGCTAAAACAGGGAATCTAGCGGCATTAGACTTCTAATAGTCTAAGGGCTTAGTCTATATATATATTAGTACTAATATATTAAAAAATATTAAGGAAATATCGGGGGATTATTTAATAGAATTTAAGTGAATTCTACTTACTTTTCTATCTTCTCTCTTCTCCTCTAAATAAGTTACTAATTCGTCCTCTATTTTAGAGGTAGAATTAGTAATATATATATCCGAGTCATCGGAATCGGAATCGGAATCGGCTATACTAATATCCGAGGTACTAGATCTAGCTTGAGATATATTATAATCGTATTTATATCTAAATTTAAAAATTAGTTATTAATTTATTAAAACCTAATAAAAGGAATTACTTACACGTTATAATTAGTCTTTAATCTAGTATATATATCCGAGGATATACCGCTAGATAAGCTAATACTAGTTAATCCTTCTTGTTTAATTCGAGGATCAAGAATAAGAGCTAAGTATAAAGCTTTACTTTTATTATCTAAAACGCCTGTTTTAGGATAATATTTTCGAAGCTTAGCTATACCCTTATCGATAGTATCTGTAAATGCTTTATCTTATTAAATATTAGTATAATATTATTAATAATATAAGAAGAGTTTAAAAAAAGACTTACTTTAAATTCTTTTTTGAAATTTTCTAATTTATTATATATTTTATATACCTTAGGTATAATATAATATATAGTAGGGTAGTTTTCGGCTTATAGCTTAGTCGTAGCCTTAACAAATATTGAAATTATATTTAAAATATTATTTAAATAAGTAATTTCAATATTAGTTAAAACTAGACTTTTATCTTTAAAAGCCTTCGAGTTAGAGATATTAATAACTACCTCAATAGCTTTATATATATGTAAAAAGTTCTTTAACATATAATAAGTCGAAGACCACCGTGTTTTTTGATCTATAAATAATTAGTATTAATTAATAGTTTAATAATTAAAGGATTAATTACTTACTAAGTTAAGGGAATCGAGCATTTTCTATATTAAAAGCTTTAATCTGAGCTTCTAATAGCCGTCTATTTTCCTGGTTATACTTAAGACCTATAATAGTCTTTCTAACCTTTCTCTAAATAGATAAATCTATAACTTATTAATAAATATTATATAAATTATATAGGAAACTTACTTGTTACTTATTCTCCTTCTTCTTCTTCTTCTCTATCTTCAAGTTCTTTTATTTCTTGCTCATATAAATCTGTAGAATAAGAAGTATCATAATCGTTCTTAATAAGAGCTTTTAAAATATCTTGAACTACTAGATTTAATACGTGAGCTATATAAGGGATATCTCCTTGAAATTTAATACCTTCCTTATTATAATGCTTTATAAAAGCCTTTAATAAGGTATCGTTTGAGCTAGCATTATCTCGAGTAATACTAAATAGAATATATTAGTAATTATTAAATTTAAATTTAAATTAAATTAAATTACTTACCTAGTAATATTATATTCGATATCATATTATTTTAAAGCTTCTAATAAGACAGAAAGCATATAAACACTAGAGTATATATCGTTTAAGTCTTTCATAGCTAATAAATAAGATTTTAATTTAAAATCCTTATTTATAAAATGTCTATAATATATTAGTATATATTTTACTTATTAATTATTAGAATATTTAAACTTATATAGTAATTCCAAGGAAAGCCTTTTGATTTATACCTATCTAAGCGTCTAAAGTAATAGAGAAGGTTCCTTGAGAATTAATATTCTCTTTTAATTCTTCTTTAATATTTAAACTCTTTTCGATATACCGTAACTTAAGCTCATCTATAAGAGCCTTCGAGTATATAGTAGGTACTTGGCTATTAAATATTAGTATATATATAAATAAAGGGTAATAAATACTTACTAATTTAAATAAGTTATTAGCTTTTTAAAGCTTGGAGTAGTAATAGCTCGAAAAGAAATATTATTATTAATAATAAAGTTTAATAATAATTTCTTAAAGTGAGTAATAGTAAAGCTTTCTTCTCGTTGTCCAGATTACTTATTAAAGAGGCTATTTATAGTCGTTTGTGAGCTAGAAGCTTCACTTTCACCTATTAATTATATTAGTAAATATAGCTTTATTATTAATAATAGAATAACTTACTATTATTATCACTATCCTTAAGACTCTTAAGGTTTATAAACTTATGAGCATGTCGAAAATGAGAGTAATAGTTACTCGTAGGAGCATATATCCGTTGATTAAGCCATGTTTTACTATTAAATTAATTAGTAAAAATTAATAAAAAATTAATATATTAACTTATAAACATCCTTTAACTATACACTTAATAGTGCACGTACGTAGATCTTCAATATTCTCTTGCATAGGATTTAGTATCCTTTTTAAGTAGCCTTTCTTAAAAAGAGAAGCTTGCTCGTTAAGGGGCCTTAATTCGAAATCGGGGTGGTTTTGGCTTATATTAAGCTTAATCGAGGAGTCTTGAGACATTTTAGAGTATACTGAGTATATATAAGGATATATATAATATAAAGTAATATAGTAATGTGGTAGCGAGTAATAGTTGATATTTTATATAGAATCGAAGTATGAGAGAGAAGTGAAATTAAGGAAAACGACGTATTCTTATAGAAAATTCTAATATTCTAAAGTCTACTTTATAGTTCTTCTAATTACAAAGATTCGTATTAGCTCGAAGATTCTAGTCCCTTGATTTCTAATTTCTATCTCTTATATTAGTAATTTAATATAATCGTAATTCCCGATAGTTCTAGAGGTATCGATAGGGTTCGATTCGCTTACCAAGCGCCACTTCCACCTGATTGGGTAGCGAGGTGACGCTAGGTGCGGGCCGCCCCATAGGCTTACCCGATTAGGCTAGCTTTATCACGTGCATGGATCACGTGCGTTATTCAAGTTATTCATGATTATTCATGAATAACTTGAATAATATATGAATAAAATAAGAGTAACGGGTTTTTAGCTTGAATAAAATAAGAATAACAGGTGTTATTCTATTTTACTCTATTCATTTGACACACTGCTCCGAACTCACCGCTACCGACATCTGGACCGTCATCTTGAATATTATCATCAGCGTACTCCCGGCTGAGCGTACCTATTAAGTCTTCTAGTTCATCCAAGCTCTTTGTTCTTGGTCTGCTCCAACATCTTATCCTTGGTGGGGCAAAAAGGGAATACAAATATGGTAACACTAAGGTGAAAGTTTTTAATATTAACTAGGATTTCACTAAATTCTATAAGTATATATTTGCTGTACTTTGGCGAGCTTTTCCCCCTTGGCCGCTTCAGCCTTAATACCAGTACGTGTCTGATTGGAAAACTACCTGCACCGCTTCAGGGCAGCAACTTGGGAGTGTGGTCTTGGAACTCCCATCCTCGACGTCACCGTTTAAAAGTGCGCTGGTCCCTTCTGGAGTTTTCCACCCGGCTTTTTTTTGGCCAATTCCTGGCGATATCAATTTCGTCTCTTGGGGCGAAGAACTCGAGGAACATGAACAGGAGATAGTCAATAACCACGCATAGACAGAACAGTTTCCCAGCCCAGATTCCACACCCGTAGTACCGCTTCAAACGGTCAATCAACGCAAAGCTCTGCACGCCCGCCCGCCCTCTCGTTGCACTCCAGCTTGCTGCATCTGCAGCATCGTATCCATAAAAGTCGGCCTCGCTGAGAACACCAGAAATCCCGTCATATACACGCTCGGTCCGTTCAGCCACATCTGTCCATGAATACATCTTTTTAACCTGATCGTGGAAGTTCTCCGTGCGAACTTTGTTTGATCTGAGCGCTGCGATGGCTTTCCCAGTTGCAGCAACCAGGTCATCTTCCTCGGGCTTTGCGAATACCGTCATATGGTTGGGCAGAACCTCCGGGATGCCTCCAACCTGGGTACATACAACGTAAAGGCCACAGCTTGCTGCCTCAACAATCACGGTACCAAATGCCTCTGTCAAGCTTGGGTGGAGATAGATGTGTCCTCTGACCATGACATCTCTGACTTCCTCGTGCCTCACGGGGCCCAACATCTCGACTCTGTCCTGGAGGACATTCCTTTCCAGCATCTGTTCTAGATCGATAGCTTTTGGACCAGACCCAGCAATTATAAATCGAACATGTGGGTGGCTTGCAAGTATTCGAGGGATTGCTGCCACCAAGAGATCGGTTCCTTTATTATAGAACAGTCTGGAAACGACAACGATCGTGATCGTATCGTGTGGGCCGAGGTGTTGTTGTACGGGAACCATATGATTCCCAAATTCGGATTGGGGATAAGCTGGATGGGAGAGAGGTCGAAAGTTCTCCGCGACGACTGCATTTGGGATGACGGATACCATCAAGGGGTCGAGAGAGGCGCGAAGAACTGTGTTTTCTTTGCTACCGGACTTAGACGTGAATGGGGCATGTTGGTAGGGGCCTTACCACGTATGACTGACGCAAATTACATGATCCACATCACTGAGAGTGAACTTGAGAAGCTTGTTGGTGAGGATGCTGGCAGCATCAGCAAAACCAAATAATGAATGATCCGTGAAAACCGTCCTCAGCCCCATTGTCCTCGCATGAAGGATAGCTTCATGGCAGAAGCTGCTTAAACTTGCATGGCCATGAACGATTTCAATCTGCTCTCGAATGACAATGTTCCGGAAAATTGGGAAGAATGAGAACACAGTTGGGAAGGTCGTGGCGCGGTAGATGACGAGGAACGGGACGTGGTAGACTTTGAGGCCATTCGTGAGGTATCTAACGCCGGTTCTACCTTCGTATGCGTGCGTGATGACGATAACCTTGTGTCCGCGGTCGATGAGTTTCGTAGAGAGTTGGTAGATGTGGCTTTCGATGCCGCCTGGCTGGGGAAAGAAGTAGTCGCTGACCATCGCAATATTGTACGGCATGGTGCAGGCGAGGGACCGCCCTGCGCCCGAGGGAATCTGGCCGCAGCAGCAGAACTAGCAACGCAGAGTCATTACTGTGATGGAGTCGTGATCAGGTTGGTAATGAAGAGAAGTTTGGAACTTGGAACCGGGAGACGCGCTGGAAATCTTTGGCGTCACCGAATTTGTCGGCCACCGTAAATTTTCTTTGCCCTCATCCTTCAACCTCAAGCAACCTTCCTGACAATAGCGACACAGCCACCGCCAGGCCAATGGCTTCCCAGATATACTCTCGATACATTCCCCCATCGAAGAAACCCTGTGCCCCGAACCACCCTTCTACGGAACCTTCTACGACAGCTCTCGGCACAGAGGCTGCTGCTGCGACCCCACCTCGTCATGCTTCAGCAACCTATGCAAGATATGTCCCACCTTCGAAGACGACCCCGGGACGACCTTCTGCCACCATAGTACCGGATTCTGAATTAACGGCAAGACGTAAGCGCAAGGGCGAGGATGTGGGCGAAGATCCAGCTACGAAGAGAATGAAGAAGGGCAAGAAGCCTCGTAAGGCTCGCGATTCTCCACAGGAAGTAGAAGGATTGAACAAGTCAAGAGAAACAGCGGCGGGCGCTCTTGTTTCACCTGCCGCGGAGCTGAAAAGGTTCCGAGCGGTAAAACCTCCGAGTTTGGCAGCAAGCGGTCAAGATGAGGGGCAGAATGAACCAACGACAAAGGAAACCACGCCGCCGAGGGAACCGAAGCTATCAGCTGGATCTCCAGTCATTGATTCCACGTCCAAACTTGCAAAGAACGAGGTCGATGAGTTGGACAAGCCGAAAAAGAAGAGGACAAAGCGGGTGGGCGAAAATGTCAAACGGGATAGTGGAGGGACAGTGACCCAAGAGAAAGACAATGGCTCGAGACACAAGAAATTGATGGAGAAGCGGGAAAAATCTATGAAGAAAGCAGAGAAGGTCGTCCAGAAGTCAAAGTCTGAACCAGTTGGGGAGCAAATTCAAGCCGAGAAAGAAGAGGTCCCCGTCGAAGTCCACGACCTGGTCCCTCTTCCTCAGCCAGATCCAGTCCCGGAGCCGCCCGTCCTTGCAGCTTCAACCTCTCTGCCTCCTTGGCTTGCTTCACCTATCCGAGTGTTACCAACTGCAACAGCTTCCTTCTCGGAAGTTGGAATTGATGTTGACGTTGCCAGAGCCTTGCAGGACAGGGGGCTGAGCGAAGCATTTGCTGTCCAGGCGGCTGTCCTACCGCTCCTTCTTCCCGGGGAGCTACAGCAACTTGGAGATATTCTTGTTTCCGCGGCTACGGGTTCAGGTAAAACATTGGCATACGTCCTTCCCATGATTGAAAGCATCAGCCGAAGTCAAACCACGAAACTGCGAGGTCTTATTGTCATGCCAACTAGGGAACTTGTCACTCAAGCAAAGAACGTCTGCGAGATTTGCGCTTCAGCTTTTCCGGGTAGGTTGGGGAGAAAACGTGTCAAGATGGGCACAGCTGTGGGCAACGAAACTTTAAAAGTCGAACAGGACATGTTGATCACCCAAAAACTGCTCTATGATCCAGTTGCATACGAAAAGCAACAATCACAACTAAATGAGAAGTGGGAGAATTCGGAAGATGGGAGCGACCAGGAAGCTCTCTGCGATGAGGAAGCCGTATCTGATCTGCCAGACCATGTTTTTAGTCCGTTGTCAAATGTCGATATCTTGATCTGCACTCCGGGCCGACTGGTTGAACATATCAAGTCCACCCCCGGCTTTACTTTGGAACATGTCAAATGGCTTGTTGTGGACGAGGCCGACAAGCTGCTCGATCAAAGTTTCCAGCAGTGGCTTGAAGTTGCAATGGCTGGAATTGACGTGGAGGGTAGGTCTTCACGGCCACTGGATCGAGTCAGAAAGGTGATTTTGAGTGCAACGATGACAACAGATGTTGGGCTGTTGAACCCGTTGAGACTTTATCGACCAAAGTTGATCTTGCTGGAGAGCTCATCGTCAGCCAGACATGACAATATTGAGATTTCTCAAGCGCATGTTCTTCCCCCCTTACTTCTTGAGTCTGGTGTTAAGGTTGAAGATGAGAACATCAAGCCATTGTATTTGATGGAGCTTCTGAAAAGAGAAGACGTACTTTCTGGAGATCTGCTGATTGAAAGCTCGTCGGACCCTTCTGATGACGAGTCCTCCTCGGATGAGAAGCCATATCAGAGCTCGGCCCACTCGACGAGCCACGAGACGTCGAAATGCGAACCAGACACTCCTCGAGGAGTCCTCATCTTCACTAAGTCAAATGAGTCGGCGCTTCGTCTCGGTCGCCTGATCGCTCTTCTCGCACCATCTTCATCTCACAAAATGGGGACCTTGACATCCACAACACCACGCGCGGCTCGCAAATCCGCTCTCAAGTCCTTCGCCACAGGGAACGTCTCGATTCTTGTTGCGTCAGATCTCGTATCCCGTGGTCTTGATCTCCCGAATTTGGCACATGTCATCAACTACGATGTCCCAACCAGCCTTACAAGCTATGTACATCGTATTGGCAGAACTGCGAGAGCTGGAAAACGAGGACATGCATGGACACTGTTCACGGCAAGTGAAGGGAGATGGTTCTGGAATGAAATTGGCAGAACGAAAAGAGTTGAGCGCTCCAGCGGAAGGATTGAGAGAGTCAATATCAAGGCAGAGGTTTTTGGTCAAGAACAGAGGGGCACATATGAGGATGCTTTAGCAGAACTGGGGAGGGAAGCACGAAATCTTCGAGCAGGTGCTATGGTCGCTTGAAGTCAATGGTACCTATTCAACAATGCTGAATGAGAGCGTGTTAGTTGAAAACTTCGCGTCGTATGATACCCAGCATAATCTGTTTCTCAAAAGGGATATTATACTTTTGTGATTGGACTATGGAGATCCGGAGCAGTTCCTACGTGCCAATTGCCTAATTTTTCTCATTTGTGACCGTGACACCTGTGGTTACCTTGATTCCATCCCCCTCGAGGATCATCTCTTCGCTCCCTGTCCTTGACATCGCATCGCAACTTTCAGCCTGGATAACGGCGCGGTTTTGCCAGTTTTTGACATCCGTTGTGGTGCCACTCCGTGGACTTTGATGTGGACGTCCCCTGAGCGAACCCAGTGGCAAAGGCCGACAATCCCGCGTATTAAAGTATACGCCTTCCGTATTAGTTCTCCCGCTGCTCGTGAAGCCCTTAATCCGTAGGACCTTCAGCAGAGGGCGAAGCGTTGCAATTGAACCGCCGATTATCGCGAGCGAGATTTCAAGAGTAGTCCAAATGAGAGTATCTGTTATATAATCTAGGTAGAAATGTTAGCAGAATACCTGAAAGACAGGGGAAGGAGAATTTGAGTACAACGTACAAAGATAGTCGCTATTGTTGTTAATATTAATAAGGGTTCCAAGTCGAGCGATAGTAGCGATGCTGGCACTATCGTAGTTTTAGAAATGTTACAAACGCTAAGGCTCAAATAGAATAACAACTTACACGATGCCGAAGGAGAGAACTCCAAACACAGAAATCTTGGTCCTTATGTTCATCTTAATAGTCCAGATCAAAGGAGCTGGAAGCAGTGCAAAAAATAAATCCGACACAATAGCCAAAGCTGACAAGGCATACCCGGTGACAAGGGCGCCTGGAGCACAGGTACCGCCTTCGATTGTGCGGTTCCATAAAAACTCCACCGGATGACAGAGGAAGAGGTTATAGAAGAAGATTACAAGTGAGTATATTACCACTATTGCCATTGAGACATAGATGGTCAATCGATATGCCTTCTCAATAGCGATCCTCAGAAGGAAAGTCGCAAGACTGCATTTGATGATAGCCATCAGGATAATGTAGAGTAGGGCCCCAAAACCCGTCCACTATCGGTATGTTACTATGAATGACTCGGTGGTTAGATATTAGATGGTAGCTTACCTTATGTCCCTGGATCTGCTCTTGCTGTGATACATCTTCTGTGTGCTGTCCCAGACCGACATGTAATGCGACGAGATTGAAGGCAGTATAGACGGAGTACAATATCTAAATAACAAGACAGAATTAGTATTGATACCAGTACAGAACCGAGGTGATCTACCACAGATAATAACATAAGCCAGTCATCAATCCGGAAAGCCCTCGAAATCCATCGCCGGACATAACACCGTAAGAGGACAGCAATCCAGGAGACGACCAGGAATACAATTGAGATGATCTCGACCTTGAGAGGGCGGGAATTGCCTGGATGTGTCATCGTGTCAATTTCGATTTTAAGTTTGCTAGGAGAATGGATACTCTGCAGCAGCCGCAGGCCGGTATATGCATTTCGTGAAGAAGAGCTAATTTAATGAGACCAACCCTCTGCGCCGACGCCAGCGGACTTTGCCGATGCACAACGAGTCAGAGGAACTACGCCATATGCCTCTCGCCTTTCTCCTGAGCCAAGGCACATCGAGTGATGTGGGTGAAATAAGGGGCGAGGATCCCTGAGCAAAGACAGGGGTCTCAATTTGAAGCCCACTGCAAGACCAACGGAGCTAGCACAGCTACGAACACATCGTGCGGCCACTCAGCATACATCCTTCAGCCCAGATTCAGGTGTGGCCCCTAAAAGTTGATAGATCGCCTCTGTAGTGTGAGATGGCAGGGGCAGGAGCGTCGTTACGTTAAGAAGAAGGCTTGGGACAGGGGTTATTGTAACATTGTGTGTGTGACTAGCTAGAATCTCCGAAGGTACGAGGGAGAGCTCTGAAAGCTCAAAGATGTGGATTGGATAGCTTGTCTCCTTTAGGGAGTCCAATCTCACGTCTGGCATGGGATTGGAATTTCCTGGGAAAAGCCCGGAATATTAGATGGATTTCCCCGCAAAAGCAATGTGGGGGAATCCACCCGGCCCAACCTGCCGAGCCCGAAGTGTGTGTTGATTTACTCCGATGTGATGTGTGCGACCTCTTACTGGACCGAACACCCTTCTGGCGTCTAGCTTACTGGCATACCGCTAGCAACTGACCCCTAAAAATGAGTTATCGGTGTTCCTGCATCGCGGCCCGGCCTCAAAAGTCCGTGTTTTCGGCAATGTATTCAGGCATCATAAAACCAAAGTCTCCCGCTTCACTTGACAAATATGTAATAACTATTAACTGTAACCTATTACAAATTAATCACGCACGATTAGAGCACCTGGTGTGAGTTTTGACTCTTTTTAAAAGCCATTTAAAGAATAAGATAAAAGGCACAAAATTGGGTTTGTCGTTCGCTTCTTAGCGAAATGCCCCCTAAAAACACGGACTTTTGAGGGCGGCCTCGTTACACATTCCAATGGTAGATGGCCGTACGGAGATATCTATCCCGCAGCGGCGCTCGGTAAGAAGCGTTTCGCCGAAACAGCGAAAGCCCGCGCTCCCTCCCACAGGCCGCGTGGCGGCTAACTAAGCCGCTTTCCAGGGAAACACGAGTCAGTCAAATACGAGTGCTTCTTGAGACTCCCTATCCCTACCTTTGATTAGTTAACAGGCATCTCCTATATAATTTAATATATAAAAGAGTTATATATAAAAGAGTAAATTATATATTAAGAAATATTTCTTACTTTTATAAATAAATAATATTAAAATATATATATATAACTTCTTAGTATAATAATTTAATAATATAAAACTAATATTAAACTTAATATACCATTTTGTATTATATTAATATATCTCTTTTTAATAAATAATAAGATTTAATAAACTTATATTAGTAAGAAAATTATATTAAAGTTTAATTATTTTATTATTAAAAACACGTAAAATAATAAATAATTATATTAATATATATTCTATAAAACTAAATATCTCTTAACTCGTTTTCTTTAAAACGAGTAGGGTTATAATATCTCATTATAAGCAATTAGGGTTAGGTGTAAGCTCGTATTAAAGCGTAAATACAGGTTAAGAAATTGTCTAATACTCTAATTTTAGATATAACAACCCTCCTCACACATTTTAGACTCGACCTTGAGATGCCAGAACGTGCAATTGTATTAGCGCACTGGCAAACTCAGGGACCGGAACAAAATACCAGAAGTAAGATCGGTGGACGCACTAGAACATCGTGCTCTGGCCTGCGAGCTGAAGTGAAAGGAACTTCGTTGCTTGAGAACGAGAACAACATTCCACCAATTAACCCGAAGAAATGTAAGAAAATTAATTAGTTCATTAGAAGATTGTACCTCTACTCATTTGGGGGCGGGGCCGCGGGGTACGTCTTTGAACTGTTATTACAAGATATTCTCACTAGAAGCCATGAAATCCGGTATGAAAGTCGCCAAAGGTTAGCAAACGCGTTCCGCTTTCTTTAGTTTGCCCTGCTTTGCTCTGAATTACAGAGTCAAAATAGCCAGCAATAATGCAAATCTACTAGGTACTAATGGTTTCAGAATATATCCCGCAATATAAGCAAGCAGCTCGAATTACCAAATGAAATTGGTTGGACCGCTGAATATTTCAAGACCCTAGACGTCTCTGCAGAAGCCTCCTTCTGGAAGGCTTTTTCAAGAGGTTCAATGATAACGGACCTGGATGTGGTAGGTTTCAAGTCAATACGCTTCAGCACCAAATTTACTCTATCAAAATCTGGACTTCACTATTTCAGCTACGGAAGGATGAGTGCAGCCAAAGTCCATATTAACGATGCCCTAATTTTCGAACAAGCTGAATAAACTAGAGACTCAACGGGTTTTCTGCTTGGCGTTGCAAAAGAATACCGCCTGCGGTACCCATTTACTACAGGTCAATCTTACAATATCCGTATCGATACTGTGCTTCCCACTGGTCAATTTTCGGGACTTTACATTTTGGATAGCCAAGCAGCAATCCATTATAGACTAGTAGAGCAGGATGGGAAGGAAGCCAATAACTTCAATGAAGCTTTGAACATTGCGAAGGATGCCGACTATGTGCTGGCTTTCGTGGGTAACAACATACAGCGAGAGACTAAAGGTCAGAATATGACTGACTTCTCGCTCCCCGCGGACGGGTTCTCAAGATGTCCCCGCTGAGGGAGGGAGTGCTTGGTGTTAATCGGAGAATGATGGTGTTGAATACTACGGGAGTTGCGGACAAGATTCCTTGGCTGAATAAAGTTCCCGCACTGTTACAGGCTTTGTACAGTGGACAAGAATCCAGAAATGCAGTGCTGGATGTTACATTCAGCACCGTAGACTCATCTGAAAAGCTACAAAATCCGTGGTCTAGGGAATATGAGCACACGGGATACTATTGCTATTTTGGGTGGATTCTTTTGAGCCCGAAAAGATGGCTTATAATGAGGGAATTCACGTTGAATATCGAGACTTCGATAGGCTAGTTAGAACAGAGAGGGTGGTTTGGGCTACTCCCAGTTTCAATACTCCAATGCTTCGCTGGAGGGTATCATCATTAGCCGTGGGAAAGAGGGTAAGCCAGTTATAGTTGAAGTCAAGAATTTGGGAAAAGTAAGAGGAGCGGAGACTGTCCAAGTGTATGTTGTCCCACAAAAAGAGGGCAACGCCGTTCGTCCGGTTAAAACGTTGGCGGATTTTAATGAGGTCCTCGTCGAGCTTGGATATGAATACGAAATTCACATTATAGAAAAGGGGGATTTAATTACATTCTGGGATGCGGCGGAGGGAAAATGGGCTGTTTCTAAAGGAACGTATAAGCTACTAGTAGCAAGCAGCTCAAGTCCCAGATATGTTCGAGCAACCTTAAACTTTAAAATTGATAAGGGTTTTAGTTTTAAACGCAGTAGAACCTAACCATAATTGAGCAGCAAGGTCCTTCGTAGATTTTTAGACTAGGAAAGAAAATTGGCTATGTAATCGAAGGAGAGCGTGACATAAATGGTACTAAGACTCTACTATAGCACTCGTTTCTAGCAAATTCAGCCGCTAGAAGCCCTTGAATTTCTAGGCTACTATAATGAAAACAACTATAAGCCCCTAGTAAGGGGCATAACACCTTTTAAGAGCGTATCCCCTGTATTTACAAGGGCTTGCTCGCTGATTAGCCCTATAAGAGTTGTTCTTTCAGCATCCAAGCGCTAGTAATTAACCAATGTGAGTTTGTGCGAAATGGACCCCAACACACATTTCACTGCGAGTAAGATCCTATTTTTGTATAAATGGTAATATCCCCTTCCTTCCCTCGATCACCCAAAGCACCCTGGACCACCGTCATTCTTGGCCAGCTCCGACCTAATCGGCCCTGTATTCCGCATGGCCCAACTGAAGAATGTCTTGATATCGATTCTTTGAGAGTTGAGTCAAATGTTCCGAAATGTAGCTAATATTTTGGACGATTTACCACCGAAACCCTAAGTCACTGGTAATGACTCGCATTCTATATCACTATTGGCAGTACAGTACAATATTACGAAAGCAACCATCCACGTCACTGGACTGTTCTTCCGAACGACGGTTTTGAAGCCATGTTCAACTGTATTCTACGACTCTTCAGGTTTAACGAGAACGCAAAAAATATGATTCTGTCCCAAGAACAGATAGCGAAAATGTAGTGATGGGAGGCCAGGGACATGATTATATGACTGCCACAGAATGATTAGAGGTCTTGAATGATTGCAGTGGAGAATCGCTTGAAGCAATCATTTGAAGCGGATGGTGCTTCTGTGGTATGTTTATCTCGTCCCATGACCTCAACAATTCTTGGAGACTTCCAGTAGCGCTTTCATTGCCCTAGGTTCTTTCTAACTATCCCGTATCAAATTCAAGATCCGACCCATTGCTCGACACTGCTTGGTCGTGACGACGAACGAATCACTCGGTCAGACATCGCACAGCGGGCCGGGCGTTACCTGCAGGACTTCATCGAAGTACTTTCTTTACTGGATTACTTATACCAAAATCTAAAGACTCTGTAGTTAATGGAGTTTGAGAGAGGAGCTTTGATTTTGACATCTCCTGCAGATCAGCTGGTTTGCTTATTGGAAGCCGAGGATAAGGATAGGACGGGATAATGAGAATGCTGCGTACTTCTTGGTTTTCGGTGGGGAGGAAAGGCTATGCATACATGTAATTTAATGAACCACAGATTCAATTATCCCAGCTCATGAACAATCCTTCCAGTGACATCTGAGGCATTGAATTGATCCCGTTTAATGTCTGCGTGATATTTGGGCGGACTCTACAGCACCACCCGCTTCCACCCCTCCCCCGAAGAAGCTGCCCAACACACTTCCAAAGTACACTTGTTTGAGGGAATGAAGCTTGCTTTAAACCGGTTGAATAATAAATTGAAGGCTCCTCAATTCTCCTTTCTCAATCCACCAGATCTCTTGCATTATATATTAGGTTTGTTAGTTTTAGCTGCAAGTTGCTACTGCATAATTTGCCTCAGTCACGTGTCTCGTTCCAGGCCGCACTGGCTGTTGTTAGGAGAAATTGCCCGCGAATCGGAGGACTTTCCAGTGAGCCACACGCTATGAAACCGCATCACAACTCTGTTCCACCCAGTTTTATCCCATCCCATCCCATCCCATCTTTTCTGCATCTTCATTTCCGCTGTCGATCCATTAGAGTTTTCTCATTCCTTCACGCCGTCACTATGATAAGCAGCTCTGCAAGCGTCTCCTGGGGTACGCAGGGTACGCAGGGAACGCAAGCTGCCTGCCAGGGAGGAACGCTGTCGTCGGCCGCCCGTCAAGGCTGCAAATTCGACCCCATGAAGCCGGAAAACGTCGAGGCGCCCGAATTCATAATGCTCAGCGGCCGCAGCAAGTAGGCTGGGTAAGATTACCTCCAGAGCCCAAAGTGGTCGATCAGTACTGTAATATGGATAAAAAGTCGACGACGCTCCCTTTCTCACCAGCAGGTTTCACCATCGCAGCTTCCCTTCATTCAGGTCACCCTCATTCGCCCCCCCTACCACCGGCCTCGACACGGCTCATTCCGCAGGGCAAGATATTATATCCCAGCCGATTCATCACCATCACAACAAAATGGCGAGAATGGTCCTCCTTGCTCAGACGGCCTTGTCCATCTTCACAGCGGTTCATGCGGCTCGAGCTGAGCTTCCGGGCGTCGCTTCATTCGTCGTGCCCTCCGCTTTTCCGACTTCAGTCTTCCCGAGCTACTATGTCAAGCCTGCGCCAACAACAGAGCCTCAACCTGCTCTACATGACGATGTCTTGGACATCACCTATCCACTCGATCTTACCGACCCGAAGACAGTTCCTACTGCGGACCTTGATCCAGTCTTTTACCCACCGGGTCTGGGCCTCAACAATGCCACCTCTGAGTCCTTGGTCCAGCTTGCTTTGGCTGAGATCAAAAGCATCATCCACGACGTCGGGGGTCTCTCTGGAAATTGCTCCAAATGCATTGCTGCACTCAGCGTTGGGAAATTCCTGGCTCAATCTGCACCTGAATACGTTCCCGATGCACTGATCTCTCTTTGCCAATCTACAGCATTTGCATCGAACGCATCATGCAAGAATACATATACAGCTGGGAGCTATGGAGCAATTTGGACTCAAGTGCTCGCACTCGCAGATGTCACGGGACTTGACGGGCAATACATCTGCAGCACTCTTAGTACCTCGTTCTGCGCTGTTCCGTCTACCAGCCCGTTGAATACAACAGACTTGTTTCCAAAACCAAAGCCCAAGAAGCACTCAATCCCAAAACCGAGTGGAAAGCGAGTCAAGGTTCTCCATCTGTCTGATTTACACCTCGATCCCAGGTACTTGGTTGCGTCCGAAGCCAACTGTACTTCCGGTCTCTGCTGCAGATACTCCACTTCGGCGCCCACCTCTCAAGCGGTGTTTCCAGCGCCACTTTACGGTGCATACAGGTAATTTGCATTCACCCGATTAGCGACTAGGCTAATTCCCGTAGATGTGATACTCCGTACACTCTGGGTCTAGCAGCTCTCCAATCAATCGGAGCCTTGACTGGCACTGGCTCAGCACATTCCGCCCCAGCCTGGACAATTTACACTGGAGATCTTGTATCTCACGATCCTCAGAACCAACTCTCACGTGCGTACGTCGAGTACACCGAGACCAGCATCTTTGACATGTTCAAAAGCTACATCAAAGGACCGGTCTTTGCAGTTCTTGGTAATCATGATTCTAGTCCGGAAGCCATCAACGGGCCACACAGCATGCCCGGCCCGCTTGGAAAACAATTCAGTTATAATTTCGATCACGTATCTGCACTTTGGAAGAACAATGGATGGATCGACGAAGCAACAGCAAACCAGTCGGCACTCCATTACGCCGCATACTCCGTCAAAAATCAGTACGGTCTGAGGATCATCACTCTCAACACTGACTTCTGGTTCAAAACAAACTACCTCAATCTCATTAATACTACCGATCCAGACGTTTCGGGAACGTTCAAGTTCATGATCGACGAGCTTCAGGCTGCTGAGGATGCCGGCGAGCGAGTTTGGATCCTCGGTCACGTTTTGAGCGGTTGGGATGGATCAAACCCGCTCGCGAATCCCACAAATCTGTTCTACCAAATTATTGATCGCTACTCCCCGCACGTCATCGCGAATACGCTCTGGGGCCATACTCATGAAGACCAAGTCATGATCTACTACGCCAACAACGGCACCGTGCGCAACTCTAGTACTGCCCTCACATCGGGTTGGATCGGGCCCTCGGTCACGCCTCTGACGAATCTCAATTCCGGGTTCAGGATGTACGAAGTTGACACTGGAAATTTTGAGATATATGAAGCGTACACTTTCTACTCGGACGTCAACTCATACTCGGCTCTGAATTCCACCGGCCCAACGTACAGATACGAATACTCCACCCGAGAAGTATATGGAAAGGCGGTGGGGTGGCCAGCAGATGCCCCGCTCAATGCTACATTTTGGCACGAACTAACTGAGGCGATGGAGAAGAACAAGACCCTTGTGACGACTTTCAACACATACCAAGGCAAGATGAGCGTCAGGAGTCCTAACTGCACTAGTGACGCCTGTGCTGCTGCGAAGATCTGTTATATGAGATCTGGGAGCACGGCGTTGGGGAAGCAGTGCCCTCAGGGATTTGCTTCAGTTCAGAGCCCATATACTGGGAAAAACTTCTAGGTGACGGGCTGTCAGCTATACCATGGCAACAATTTTAATCGAAGTTTTCACAACCACTTATGTACTCTCCGCGAGTGACTTCCTATCCATCCTATCAATCCCCCCTCCTTGTTCAAACTCCCACTCTCCTCTAATACACCATCTATCCTGCAAGTGGTAAACGAGTATTTATATACATCCCCGCCGTATCACTAGAAGCGGCTGGGTCCCTTCACGGGGATGGAATATTGAATATGCATATCAAGATTTCTCGAGACAAGCTCCACAGAGAAAGTCCCCATGTATGCATTTCCAATAGGCGAACTCTCCACCCGCTGTGTCAAATGGGGATTAATGCACAAACAAGAAAAGGCCCAAACAGGAAGGAGCTTGCCAAAGTTCCAACCCCGGCACCCCAAGCGAGCACCGAACTCTCGGGGTTCTTACCCCGAAATCTCACATCCAACTCCATCCCTTCCCCGACATCCCTCCTTCACATCTTTTCGTCTCGCAACACAGCAGCAATGCCTGATCCACAACTACTCTCAGCTATAGGTTTCCGGGTCAATATCGAAGATAACCCCGAATCATTGACCCCGACTTCAAGCACTATAGCAGCACCAATTCGCAAACGCCGCAACGGCCTCACGCCCGCCTGCGAGCCCTGCCGCAAGGCTAAGGTGCGATGTGATACTGACCCCCCCGGGTCGTTGTGTGGGAGATGCAGGAAAAGGAAGACGCCGGAGAAATGTATCTTTCTAGATGCGCCAATGACCAGGCGGTTTCGCGAATCCTCGAACGATGCAGCAGGTTCCTTGTCGAAACCAAAGTCGCCTTCTCGAACGGTGCAGGGGCCGACGGGACAGGATTCGTTAAGTTCTATTATTAGTCGGGGTTCTGAGGTCAGCCCTGGGCTGAGCAGGAAGGTAGCCGGCCCGTTGGGGTTCCTCGTGTCAACGAGTTTTTCCGATACGATTCATGACCATGAAGCCGATGCTTCCGACAATGAATTCGGGGAGATGGATGCTGTTCCTAATATAGATCTAGTCCAGATTGCGATGGGACGTAATATTCTAAAGGTTCTCCCCGGACATGATGACTGCCATAGCCTATGGAGTCTTAGCAGTGCCCGACAGGGAATATTGGTTCCTTGGACTTTCGAGGGGCTATCCGTAGAAGAAAAGGGCTGTTTTGGCTATCAAGGAAGCGATCGAAGGGTGCCTAGACCTTTGCAAGCATTCTCTCAATACTTTAGTGTGCAATTTGTTGTACAAGAACTTCTTACTAGAGAAAGTGCTGCATGGAAACTCGAGTAAGTGGTTCCTGAACTTATATAATCAATGCAGTAGCTGATGTGCCACAGGTTTATCAGTCTGGAGATTGCATGACGATCTCGTTGCTGTCGCATCTGCCATTGGCTTGCATTGCTACAACCCCAATAATCCGCGAAGGGAACCAGGTGCACTTACTGAGTGCTGGCACTTGACTAGTCCCAAAGATCCTCGCGTCCCCGAAGTTACTCTCCGGACCGAAATGAGAAAGAGGCTGAGTGCGAGCTGTTTCTGGAGCGACAAGGAGCTTGCGATGTTCACGGTGGCCGCCAGCCTGGAGTCATCGATATCATTCTTGCCCTTTGCCGCTTGATCTGAGCGATGAGGCGTTGATGGAAGGGGGGGAGAGACTGAGATGTGAGATCAGGGAGCTTGATGAGAATGGATGGAATAGGAAGGGGGATGTGCACGACGCTACGATCTGTCGGACTATGGTCCTCACAGCAATCGTTATTGATGAGATCATGGAAGTGTTTATTGGAAACGCCAACCAGTGGACGATGGAACGTGTCAGGTATGTTCTCATTATGCAATAACTATCGTTTGCTCATCTTCTTTCCAGAACCTTGAAACTCAAAGCAGAAGAAACGTACTCCCATATTCCTCAAATCACGCAAATCACGAAGAAGAGTCTGAAGCTTTGCAACGACGATGTTAAGATGTGGAAACTGACGTTTATGCGACTCGACTACCTTCGAATGAACTTTCTTATCGAGAGGCTCTCTGTTGAGAGGGGTGGCGAAAGCAGGCAAAAGCTGCTTGATGTTGCTCGAGAGATCCTGGACATGACTGTATTCTTATGGCTTGAGCGAGACCGTTCAGGACATCGCCACTACGATTATGACTACATTGTAAGTTGAAAATTATTTAGCTCCATGCCTTTGCAGAAGCACTTGAGAAGGGATTTGTAGCTGATAAATGGGGATAGATTATGTGCTACGGCATGCCATCCACTGGGATCCTCTGCACGGAACTTCTCAAACAAACGAAGCAGCCAAACGAGGTGGACGTCCGGATGCCAGTCTCGGAAGTGGTGCAGAACTTGAGCCTCATGATTGGATTTGTGGACTGGACACGACCAATAGCTGGCAACTACAAGCTCTGCCGTCGGATGTCCCAAGTTATCAAGCGAGTCCTCGACCAAATCTTCACTCCGAGTGGTGAGAAGAGGAGCTCACTAGACAGCGAGGTTCCTCTGACTCAAGACACATTGACAGATTTTCTTTCATTTAATGACTTGAACGACTTTGAATGGTTGAGCAGCATTGATTGGGGCCGAGGCCCATACATTGACATGATCCACCTGAATTGAGGAAAGCGATGCGAGGTCGTCGCCGACTCAGGACAACAATTGGGCTAACACCTAGATAAAGCGGCACGAATTCTGCTCCCAACTTGTATGCCTCACGGAAATGATATCAACAAGAAGGGGAATGACGCTAAGGAACCCCGCCCGGTTTCCGGAAGAGGGCATGAAGACGTAAACCCGTCTCGCATATTTTCTGGGATTCCTTCCTTCAACACCATCCACCTTCGTGACAAAGAAACCTGCATCAGCAACAAGACAGAACAGAACAAGATGTCTGACTCCAACAGCATTAAGGTGCAGGAACTCCCTGAGAATGAAGTCCCTGGGTATGTCCATAACCTGTCATGTTGTCCTTTATGCTCTATATTACGCTTGAAGACGATCCCCTGACATTTGATATTGTAGCAACGAGAAGCCCGTCAGCTACGCATGCACTCTACTCTTCCTCGCGTTCACCATTACGGCCTTGATTGTGGCCGTCGGCTTGACCGTTTTCCTTGTCGTCTTGATGGCCAAGCACTCCTCCGAGTCCTCCCTCGTAACCAATTTCATTGGACAAAATGCTACAACCCACCGTGGTCGCCCGTCCGAGATCACCTTCCCCCGTCTTCACCGCAACCCGACTGAGGCCGTCGCTCCCCAATCAGACACGGTCTTGTCTCTCTCGGATACAGCTCTCATTGACACGATCTTGAACGACCTCAATTCCACTGTCGCTCGTATTCACTCCCCCTCCAAGGACTTGAACGCTACCTCCTCGCTCTCCCCTCGCAATTTCCCACCCACCGTTGCCGACTGCACTCCAAACGGCCGAGTCTGCCGTCTCAGTGTCCTCACTTGGGATAGCCCCGGCCACAATACCGCTGTCCTCGGCATCTTCGACTACTACTGCAACTTAATCGGCTACTACGATCATGCTCCTTACGGCCGAATCGTCGACTTCTACTCTCAGCTCCCATACACGGTCGTCACTCGGGTCAATGGTGTGAACGATGTCGTTTTCAAATACGGTGGAGTTCAGTTTGGTACTGGTTTTTCTCAGGCAATTTGTTGGGAGGAGCCTGCTCCGCAGTTCGGTAAGTCCAATCTCTCCTGCAAAAACGCCCAACTGCTCTCGGGACAATCAGCTGACTCCATTAACAGGTTTCCCGGCCTACTGTGTGGTCCCTTTCTGGTGCCCCCCCAAGTAATGGTAGGTTGACGGCATTGTGGACTCTGCTTCGGATAGTGAGATGCGGATCGAGTTCCTTTGCAGCATGCGGGTGGAGATTCATACATGGTAGATTTCCGATAGATGGCAGATTGAGCTTGGCTCTCTAATGCTTAAGCGTTGATTTCGTTCGGGGTAGACAAATGGCATAAATTGCAGCAGCATACAACCGTCCTTCGCATAATTGTGACAATAGTGTCCCTTCTTGACTGAAAGTCTGAATGGTTCGTGATCCGATGTTCTAGTGGAAGCAGGTATATCGCAGAATCCTCAATCGTGCATGGTCTACAGCTCGAGGGACGTTCAAACTGCCCCGATGTCACATTGTTTCCAGGTTGCAGCATTCCAAGCAGCTCCAGCGGCTCGATCTTCAATATTTCAAGGCAATTTTAGGAGGTTGCCGAGTTCAAAATTTGCAGTCTTCTAGGATAGTGTGGCACGTCGTGAAAGATATTGACGGCTTCATGTATTACTGTAATGCTGAAAAGGGTATCTATCACAAACACAACCTCATTTATCTCCTTCCCCGGCGCGCGACGCAAACTGCTTCGTTTTCTGCCCGTATGCCCTCTCTCCGACCCATCACATCATCGATCCCCTACAGCTGCCTTCTCCATCAGTCCATCCAAGACTTCATGTCCTTCACATGCAACCATGCTTACCCTAACCACCCAAGGTCCCCTTGACACACTTCTCGCAGACGCGGTGCCCGCACTTCTTGCATTCCTTATGCAACCTATGATTTTCGGTCTCGCACTATCTTCTGTCAGGCCCCATCCCTTTCTCACCCCTTCGCTTCCTCACCCCTCCCCTCATAACGAGAGCAGCGAAGCCGAAAAGAAAAATGGAAAAGGACACATACCTCCACACCGTTTACCAAACCACAACAGTACCACTGCGTCCACGGCATCTCGCCCTTCTTCACGTGATTGAGGACGAATTTGCCATACTTCATCGCTGAATCCTTTGCTTCCACAAACGACGTCGGCATTGCTCCCTTAGCCTGCTGCAGAAGTGAACCGGTGGGCTTTGGGGGAGCCCTTGGGTCGGCCGTGGGAACGGGTTTCCGTGGCATGTGGTCGGGTGCTGAGGTTGAGGGCTGCGTTGGAGGGCGTGGGGGGAAAGGTGAAGAGGTTGAGGCTTGCGTGGCGGTTCGCGGAGGAAGCAGTGGTTTGATTGCAGCAGCGCTTTGCTCGGCTTCAGCGTGTTCGTCTTCGACGGTTGGTCGAGGAGGGTGTTGTGCCGGGGCCGGGGTTGCGGTCTCGGTATAGTCTGGTGGTGGAGACGATGGGGTTGGTTTTGATTCGTCGGCCATCTTTACTGTCTCCTTGATTCAGCTTTGTGAAGATGCGCAAGGTGGGCTGGGCGTGAATGAGAGTTGATATGTTTCGCGGTAGAGAGATCGCCCCGTGGTGTTGACTGATTGAATGGAGAGCTTGGGTCTAGAGTGAATGAGTCTGGGAATTCGTCGCGTGATGTGTCATTATTATGCCTCGTTTGCTTTTATAAAGTTTTTATTGCGGGGCGGAGCAATCATTGTGGCGTGGTGGCAAAGGGAGTGACGAATCAGGGGCTGTGCATTAGCGAGGTACCCCCTTTTCCCCTTGTTGACAGCCAGAATCTAAAGATCACGGTTATATTTTCATCGTGCAATAGATTTAATGTCTATCTTGCTTCATAAGACTGTCGGTGGCTGGATGCTAGTGAGTGGTTTAGTAGCAGGCGCAAGGATAAGGTTCGGCTTCATACAGCCGAAAGGGGAGTGGAGTTTGTTCTAGCGGCAGATATTATATCCCCTAACATTGCATTTGAGCCCCGCCATAAAATACCTTTCGTGTATTTTATAAGAATCATGTTGCCTTTTGTCTCTGCTTCATCCCCTCGAACGAGAATATTATAAGTTGTTGAGTTTAAACTGCTCGGGTTTAAACGCGGCTCACTTAAGCAGCTGCAATAGGACTCGTCCACAATGCCAGTTACTCGCTATGGATTCTGTGGCGTAGACCCCAATCCTCTCGGACAACCTCTCTGCTTTGCACTTTCTAAGAAAACAGCCAAGAACCGAATTGTGAAAGCAGCAATGGAAGAGCGACTCTCAACCTGGGACGATACAATCCTAGAGAACCGAGGCGTTCCAACCAAGGAACTCATCAATTTATATCGACGGTATATTCAAGCCTCTTCTTTTATCTTTCTACACTCAGTGGCGGTCTTTTATTGATTACTTAATTTCCTGCTATAGTTGGGGAGAGCACAAAAACAGCTGGGGCATCATAGTAACAGGAAATATAACTATCTCCTACACGCACGTCGCTGCCTCCGGAGATCCCATCATTACTCCATCATCGCCACTCCACGGAACGCGTTTTGAAGGATTCAAAGCCCTCGCTTCAGCTGCAAAGGCAAACGGAAGTTTAATAATCGGACAAGTGAACCATCCCGGCCGACAGGTGAGAGCGAAGTATAGTAGGGAGGCAATTTCTTCCTCCGCTGTACCATTAGGTACGTCTCTTTCCATTAACGCATCAAACTAGAAGGATGTTTGCGGATTAATGGAATCATAGGCCCCCTATTCGGGAACTGGACCTTCGGCACTCCTCACGCCGCAACACAAGAAGAAATAAAAAGCATATTGGAAGGTTTTGCCCACGCAGCAGAGTATCTGGAGAAATCTGGGTTCGACGGTATCAATCTACACGCTGCACACGGCTACCTGCTTGCACAATTCCTCTCACCAAGGACCAATAAACGAACTGATGCTTACGGTGGCTCATTGGTAAACCGCATGCGTTTGATCCTGGAAATCTGCCAGGAGATTCGCCGCCGCGTGCAACCGGACTTCATTCTGAGCATCAAGTTAAACCCTACAGATTTTCAAGAAGACGGCTTCAAGCCGGCCGAAGCGCGGGAGCTCGTACGACTTCTACAAGATGAAATAGGGTTAGATTTCGTGGAGCTAAGTGGAGGAACGTATGAGCATCTTGGTTTGCAATGGACGAAAGATAGCACGAGGGAAAGGGAGGCGTTTTTCCTTGAGTTTGCGGAGATGATCGTTCCTGTGCTTGGGAGGGAAGAGGAGAGAAAGACGAAGGTATTTATTACCGGGGGGTTAAGGAGTGTGGGTGCGATGGTTAAGGCGTTGAGAGTTGTGGATGGTGTTGGGTTGGGGAGACCGGCGACTCAGGAACCTGGTCTTGCAAGGGATATTCTCCAGTGGAAGGTAAGCGGGGCTGTGAAGCCGAAAGAGCCGTTTGATAATAGAAGTGGGCTAGGGATGTTGGCAGCGGGGATGCAGATTAGGATGCTATCAGAGGGGAAAGAGCCATTTGATTTGAGTGATAGAGAGGATGTTGAGGTGCTTTGGGAGGCTATAAATGGTTTGAAAGAGAGAAGCGAGGAGGAGGAAGAGAAGGAGGTGGTGGGATTCCCGGAATGGAAGGGAAGGCCCAAGGCTTTGGAGACTGTGGAGTCTTAATGTTGGACGCGATTAAGGAACAGTACAAGGGACAAGTTTACAAACGAAGTACTAGACAAGAACTTGCCACTTGACCCGCTTTTAACTTCGCCCTCACTAAGACGCGAATCGCGTTGAAAACTTGACCCAACAAAATTTGCAGCGCAGAGTTTATAATGACTTGACCAGGAGACGAATTGTATGTCACAAAACGCAGCTCACAACTCAATTAACTCCATTCCACTAGATTCCTCAAGATTTTTTTCATTTCAGCTTGTCGTGCAGCCCGCCTGCTGGTGAAAGTTTCCCAACCTAGAGCAGCCAACGTCGAAAACCCACGAACCGGATCAAACTCCGCGCCCCCCCCCCAATATCCCAGGAAGACAGGTATCGCAATAACGCGTCAAAACATCATCCGACACATTGCGGTTTTGTCTCCACGGAAAGCTGCATTGAGGTAGAAGGCCCTAGTGAAGGATTCAGTTAGGGAGACATATGGTGAGAATGAGCAATGAGAAGCGGGCTCGGTGACCAACCCGATTGTTAGAGACCCAAGAGCTATAGCATGAAATGCAGGTAGTGAAGTCTTCTGTAGGGCGGCTATATCTTTCTCTGTTGTGGACGGAATGAGCAGAAATCTGGCACCGTTGAGGATGCCGAGGCGGCCTTGGGTGGCGACTATGGTTGATGAAAGGGGTAGCATGGTTGTTGTATTTGTTGTCCTGGTCAGGGAGAAGATTGGGAATGAGGGAGGTGAATGATAGAGCAGGAAGTTGGAGGAAAGGTGTTGATTGATACGATCAATGAAAGGCAGCCCGAAATTCTCCGGTGCGGGAATGAGCCGAGCTGCAGCTCATTGGGAATCTAAGAGCCTTGCTCTCCTAATTCGGGTTGCTCATAGAACAGACAGTATCTGAAGTATTGAATATGCATCCATTCTCCGCGAGACCATCTAGCCTGGGTATCATGACTCCGAACACCAAATCAACTTGCATCTGCTACCTCAACTCCGGCTCTCCCATCCAATCCGGTTCCACGACCCAACCCCTTTCCAGCCCGTTGCTGTCAGCCCTTACAACGACAGGTTTCCTCTTCTCCATCTCTTCGCGGCCCAGATGCAAATCGCCAAGCATACCCCTCACCCTCTCGTCCCTTGCATAAACCTTCAAACCCCTGACATGTGTATCTTTTCCATTTTGATGATTCTCTACAACTCTGACCTGGAGAAGGAATGCTCTGAGTGTTTTGCCATCCTCACCGCCTCCTACGTGGTCGAGCGGGACATCGATCCAGCCTTTCGGTTGTGCAAACTCGAGGGCAGAAAAGGGTATTAGGTCGTGGTAGCCTGTGCCGGCAAGAAGGGTAATGCGTGTTGGGGTGTATGATTCGTCGGCTTCGAAATCGAGGAAGATGCGTATTGAGACAATTGAGACGAGCCGTGAGAAGTGGATGTTTAAGTGATGGGGTTGAGGGCCGTCGGATCTGCTTTCATCAGCATCCCGCCCACCTTGGATCGTTGCGCTACAACTCACTGCCAGAACAGCCCTGTATCTTCGTCCCTCAATGCCTCAATACCACACCCAGGTTTACAGCTGCTGACGGTCCAGCTCGCCAGGTTCCCAATCTCCTTCAATCCTAAAGCTGACGGGTCGAACGGGGTGTCGATTTCCATGGGCACTGGACGGCGACGAAAGAGTCCGTTAGCAAGCTCTACAACGCTGCGAGCAACGGCTTCTCGATTTGGACCAAGGCGGAGTTGAGGGATCCCTCGGACGATGCGGTCCCGCCTGGTGGCCGCAGGGACCAGATTGACGGCCGCAGGAGGTGTGCGGTCCATTCTGGTGGAGAAAAGATGCATGCAAAGGAGGTGTAGGAGAAATGCAGACAAACCGTCTTCGATACCGCCTTCATCCTCATCTTCTCCGTCGTTTCCATCTTCGTCCAGGTTGCTGCCTTCATCCTCATCCGCTCCTTCTTCACCTTCCTCGTCTACGTCTTCATCCTCGATTTCTGCATCGGCGCCTTCGTCCACGAGTGGAGTTACGGCTGTTTGTGAGGGCGGTGTCGCGTTGTTTGATGCATCGTATGGGATTGTATTTCGCGATCTCCGGAATCTGAAATGCGAGAAGGAAGAATTGGACGGCGGTGTGGGCGTCATCTTGTGATCAAGAGATGCTGTAATGTTTCCCTGGGGAGACGCGACTGGTGTTTGGACGGGTCAATGTTCGCGCCTCAGATGCAAGGCCGCCAGCGGGGCTGATGAGTAAGCCATTCTCCTCGGATGTGGCCGGAGAAGTGAAACTTCTCACTTCAATCCAATCTTCTCATGACGTCTGCTCACTTTCAGATATCACTTTCACTATTTCCGCTGCCTTGACCACCACCAAACGCCGTTCTCAAAGGTAGAGGGGCCAGTATTCTTCAAACTCAATGTCCAACCTCAGGAAGTTTTCTGAGCACCCCGCGCAGGTTGAAAAAAATCTCTTTTCCTTCCTTCCTTCCTTCCTCCCTCCCTCAAGTTCGGAAACTCGGGACGAAGTGCAATACTCGCACGATGCCTGCAGAAACTCGGGAAGATGGAGATCCTGCATGGTCCCCTGATCTCTCTCGATCCCCTCGTAGGCTCACACGTATTCCCGGCGAGGTCGTCCTTCTCGTTTCCGGGGGTGATCCCGCTGGCTTCTGCAGATCTCCGTCTTACCCTGTAGATCCTTCCTTCACATAAGTCGCAGCCCGGCCTAGAACAGCCCACGCTTAACCTACGGTCCTCAGGAACCATGCGTTTTGGCTTCCGCCGTTTCCGTGGGAAGGCTCTGAGATTGGCTGAGGTGTGCTGAGTTAAACAAATATGGTTTAGTTTGCAGCGGAATCGACCAATGCCGGCTTTGACGGAGAAGCAGCAGAGTAAACTCTGTGGAGTCTCCACTATTTTCGAGGTCTTGGTGACGTCTCACCTGATTTGAAACGGAGTACGACGAAAGGTAATACATCATCAAAGGGTCATCCGTATGCGCAGTTCGTTTTCTTTCCATCTTTGAAGGGGAAAGGCGGAATTGGCTGTAGTAACCATTCTCAACACTCGTTTAAGACACTTCAGCATAAAAATAGCCACAAATATAAGATCCTTCGATACCCCCCCTCCACATTCCTGTGTCAATATCCGCTTGAGACATTTTACTTCTTCCCTCATCAACAACTCCCAGTATGGTTCTCAAGAAGTGGAGACAACGCCGGGCCTCAATCCGCGAGCTACGAGCCAACTCCGACGACATGTACAAAGAATACCTCAAGCTCTGCGCACAAGACAAGCAGCTACGAGCAAATCAACCACCCCAATACGAGGACGCCCTGAGAGGAATCGGAACTTCATTGTCCAGTGATGTCAGTGGCAGTCGAAATAATGAGCTTCAAATCCAGGCCAGGAGGAGTCGAGTGTCAACAACCTGTAGATGATGGGAAACTCGAGACCGGCGAATTTGATGCAGGAGGAACCTCTGTGAAGACTGTCTGCAGAAGAGCAGAAAAAGATCATTGTGGTGCAAGAGCTAGGTGGGCAAGCCAAGAGCATCTGGGTTGGCATTGCAAACAGAAGCAACATACTTTCGAGGCGGTAGACAGACGGAGAGCAATGCTGACCGCGGCATACTCGGAGCAGCAGTGAAGCTGCCTGCGGATTGGAAAATGCGTAAGCCAAAGAGACGTGAAAGTGGTGCACATCCCATGTACTGTATTTATTTTTCTTGCACGACATTTGTATTCGTCTCAGCAATTCATGAATCCCAGTAAGCATCTCCGGTGCAGGAACGCAATTCTATCCTGTCTCAAGCCTCATTCTGTAATCATTCGTATGCACTTCCAGTTAACCCATCATTCCCAGTCCTTCGACAATCGCCGGTTCCATCCCCACAAATGCCGCACGAATGCCGTCTACAGTCTCTCAATCTTGGTCACACTGCTCCACCTGTGTGGTGTTCGACTGTGCAAGTTTGACACAATGTCTGCAATCGATGTGCTTCCAGTAGTTCACGTATTTCGTGCTGTATCTCCAGCAACTATTTCAGAACGTCAGTATTAGGTCCACGCTGCTTCTGCAAAGCAACGTACTCTCGAGCATAGAAGAAAGTGAAGCCAATCTCCAGGAGAAACAACGACCATCGTAGACGTCTTGGGTATGGATCTTTTTCCCTGATGGCAAGAAGCAGCATAACAATGCAGGCACCGATGGTGGCCAGGAGAAGAACAGTGTTGAGAATAAATAAGATACGAATGAGGGCCAACTCGCTCGGATAGGGGAGCCAGGAGAAGCGGCAGTGGTGCCGTTGTGGTCTTCGCTTCAAGGATTCTAGTTGCGGGTCCCTGACGTATGAAGGTGGTTGGACATCTGCAGCAGCAGGCGGTGCTGGTTGTCTCTCTGGAATCTCTCGTGAAGCTTTCATTGCATTCTAGACGAGCACGCAGCGTCAGATATATGCATGACCTGATGGTGAATGCTGGAGTAGCTCGCCTCTGTCTGTGGTAAATCTGCAACTGCGGCAGCAACCTTTTCGAGATCTGGCTGTGACGGCGGCTTCGGAGCCTGGATGAAGAAGAAAAGTCAGCTTCAAGGCTTTGCCACCAGATGTAGTGGAGAGAGCGGGCAGACCACAACATGCTGACCTTCCCCAGCAAGGATAGAAACTTCAGGAGTGGAAGCAAGAAGGCCAGATTCGAGGTCTTGATGCGCAGCAGGACACTCAGGACAAGTGGCATGCTCGACGGTTGCAGACATCTTGCCGCCGATGATAATTGAATGAGGATGCTGCGGAGGTAAATACTGGTATAGAATGGATATTGTTGTGGTTGGGAAGAAATGGAGAAGAATCTGCGAAAACGATGTTTTGTTGATGTTGGCTGTTGCAAATGGAAAGCGCAGCCAGCAGCCGCTGCTTGAAACAGGCAGTGTGAACAATGAATAGAGTAGAGTAGAATAATGGCCCCTACTTATATTCTATTCATCAAGTATTTCTACTACTTATATTCTACTTATATTCTAATCAAGGTATTCATGAATATTCATGAATACTTTAAGTAGTATACACGTGACGCGTATACGCTCTAAGCTAGCCATATCTAGTAAAGCTCCCGGTACTCTCGCTCTAGTATTACCTCGCTACCTAATTAGGGGGGTAAGGGGGGTAGTAGCGCTTGGTTAGTAAACCGAACCCTTAATAGTACTTCTAGGATTACCTCGACTTAAGAACTTAATAATAGTAGTAAGGGGAGAAAAGAGAAAAACAAGATTCTAAGGAGGATAATTAGTTTATTATTATAGAAGATTAGTATTTATATAGTCTTATATAAGTACTAGCTTAGCTTAAATAAAGCTACTTAATAAGTGCCTTATTTCTTTTAAAAAAAATGAAATATATAGTAATTTATTAAGATTATATAACTATTTATAAATATTCATAAATATATATTCTACTCTACTTAAATTTTTTGGGTTTTATGCTACTTATATTCTATTTAAGACTACTCATGAATATTCATAAGTAGTATAAATACCTTAAGTATTTCTTATTCATACTAGGAATAAGCTATATTAATAAGAAGGTGCGCGCCTTCCTTATGTTTCCCTAGAAGAGTAGGACTAATCTATTACTACTTCCTAATCGATTTCTCTTAATTACTCTTTCCTTCTCTATAATATCTTAAGGTATTCTATACTAAACTATCTAATAAAACAAGTAACCTCCCCGGAGTGAACTCTTATTATACTCTTTATATCTATAAAACCCCTTTTTTTAGCCCTCGCCCTCTCTATCTCTCATCTTCCTATTCGCCTTATATTACTCCTTATCTATAGCCAAGTTTTCTTTTCTAATTCCTTAGTAATACGTCTACTCTCGACTTCTCGAGTCTAGAACTACTCTTTATTTCTTATAACCTTAGGGTTAAGGGTTTATATTTACTATCTATATTACTAATAACTAGCTATAATATTAAAAGTCGCTATATTTGTATTACTAATAAGACTCTATATTCTCTTATAAGTAATAAGAATCTTAAAGCTCGGAATTAGGGTCTGGGTCAGGATAGGATTTACGTATATTAAGGCGGGTTCTAGTCTAAAATTACTCGGGAAAAAACGTAACACGTGTCTGCTTAGTTACTAATATATTATAGTAGGAGATATAGTCGATAAAAGGTGAGTAATATTAAGCTACTTTCCCGATTTAGTAAAAACCTAGGGATACTACTTACCCTAACTACTTACTAAATCGAGGTTATTTCAGAATATAATTAAAAACGTATTATAATATACCTTAATTTATATAAACTACTTCACTTATATATAAGATAACTATAGAGAATAAGGGAATATCCCTCTTAGGTTATTTTATTTAATATTAATAGAAATATAACTAGACTCCTACTCGTAATTTTACTAGCTTACTAAGCTTACTAGATTAAGGTTTTTTCGGAATTAATATCTCATAAGCTACTAAAGACTTAGTTTATTAATTATATTATATTATATTATTAAATAACTATCCTAAGAAGTCTAGTAGTAAGCTAAGGAAGTATTCTATAACTATATCTATAATTGAAGCTAAGAAATAGAGTAATTAATAAAGGTATTTGCGATAATACACTTAGGGGTTAATTAACTTTATTATATTCGAGCCCTAACTCTATATAGATATCCCTACTAAGACTCCCCTCGAAATAGGCCTTTATATAAGCTATAATATTCGAATTCCTCTCGATTCTAATACCTAGTAAGACAAAGTTCGACCGAACCTATAACTAAGCCTATAACCGAATCCTTAGTTATCTATTATAGAAGAAGACACAGAAATTAATAAGTAAATTAGGGGTATTTAAATAAAAGAATAAGAAATAAATACTAAGTAAGTAGAGCGTAATATAGAAATTATAGAGATTTTACTAGGAATACGAGCTACCGAATAAGTAGAGGATATTAGTAAGGGAGAATTAGATATACTAGAAATAATAAATAAACTAAGAGTAGATATAGATATATTAGGCTTATAGATAGCTATAAGAGCTAAAGAAGAGGGAATAAGCGAGAGAGAGTCCTAGTATTCTTACTTTTTAAACTTTAGTAATATAGATAAGCTAGTTATAGGGGATAATAATAATATTATTATATTATATACTTCTAGTAAATTAGTTAATATATAGAGGTTAATAGGGAGTAAGGCTCTATCTCAACTACTAGCCTAGTATATCTTACCTTCTTTATAATTATTAAATAAGAGTAGTACTAGGAAAGGTATTAGTAAATAGAGTATACTATTCCCGCTATAGTAGAATAACCTCTTATTATAGATAGAATCTTTACTAGGAAAACTACTAAGTAATTTATCTTCCCTTATACTTATATTAATATCTATTTATAATACTTTACCTTTACTCTTTTACCTTATTAAAGATTTCGTCCCTTCTATACTAGCCTAATCTATATATGAGATACTACTAGCTCCCGCTACCCTTATTCACGCTTTTATCTTAGTTATATTAGCTTCCCTTATACTTAATAAATATACTATATTAAAATTAACTAAATAGCTTCGGAATTTCTAAGATTATACTTATAAATAATACTATAAAGCTAATTAATTATATTACGAGTACTACTAATAACCTAATATATATTCTAAATACTCGTCTCTATAATAAATTACTACTTTTCTTAGTAAAAGTTATATTAGCGAAATACCTTTACCTAATATCTTAAGTAGCCCTAAGTTAATAAAGGTAAGAGATTATAATAGCTTAGACTACTAAGTAGTATTTAAAGGTATAAGTATATTAGTTACTCCTAAAGATATTAGGATACGGAATAAGAATTTACCTAAGAACCTATACTTATTATAATACTATATAACTAATAAGAAGAACTACTATCTCTATATAATATTTAATATTAATAGTACTTATTGTTTTCTTATTAACTTAGTATTTACGAGATATAGTATTAACTAGATACCTAAAGCTTATACTATTTTTAACTTAGTAGCTAATATTTACTTTAGATTACGGGTTCTAGTATATAATAATTATAGAATACTAATATATAAATACACCCCTCTCTATAAGATCTCTTATTATTATTTTAGTACTATAATTAGTATAGATTCACTCTTTATTTTTATCTTCTTTTTAGCTCTTTATATAATAGGTCGAGACCTAATTAATATACTTAGCTAGAGAGCCTTCGCTTAGGTCACATGACCTCGGATATGTCTGTGATTATGTGATATACCCCCTTTAGTTAATAGAGTAACCTAAGTATTACTTAGGGAGCTTAGATACCTTAAGGAATATAATTCCTATTCTTACTTCCTTTTTTCTCTTCTCTTTTCTCCTTAGAGAATTCTATTTAGTTAATCGAACTACTAGTCTTCTTTACATAAAGGCCTAGCTTATAATATTAGAATTCTCTCTCTCTTATCTTTATTAACTAGAGATTATATATATATAAAGCTAGAAGTAGAGAGAAGCCCGAACCTATATATAGACGACGAAGCTCGGAGTAGACGAAGCTAGAAGTAGACCCTAGTCGAAACTACCTATAAAGCTAATATATTAGTAAGATTCTAGAGGTATACGAAAGCTAGAAGTAAGGAGAAGCCTAAACCTATATATAGACAATGAAGCTTAGAGTAAATAAAGCTAGAAGTAGACCTTAGTTAAAACTACTTATAAAGCCGATATATTTAGTAAGACTTTAGAGTATATGAAAGCTAGTAATAGGGAGTGCCCGAAACTATATATAGAAGCTAGAATACTAGTATACTAGTTAATATTAGAGGTTATGAGTTCTTCCTAAGCCGGGCTTAAGAAGAGAAACTTACTAGACCCCTCTATTATATGAAGATATAGGAGTAGAACTCCTAGTAATTAGTTAGATAGATAAATAACTATATAAAGCCGAGATAATAGACGAAGCGCCTTAGTAGTTATAAGAAGCCTTTATAGTATATTCCTAATAGTTATTAGAGCTAATAGCTTAATAAGTAAACTTAATAGTAACCCTAGTTATATGAATTAATTTAATTAACGAATATATAATAACCTTAAACTCCTCTCAAATATAGATACTCCCTCTAGTCTATATACTTTAACTTTATATATATCCTTAGTCCCTTATTATAAAACGACTAAAGGCTTACCTCTCGAACTCTAATAAGTTTAATAGGGATAACTTAGCCTATTACCCCTAGTTTAAGAGACTTTTAAGGGCGAAGCTAGAAATTAATAATAAAGTAATTAGGGGAGAGAGAGAGAAAGTCTAGTATAGGTTTAGACGCTTATCTAGAGAAGCGGTAAGTAGGATATACCTATAGTTAAGATATATATAGAAGGAAAGAGAGTTTATAGTTAAAGGGTTATTTAAGTAAATAGACTTAGCTTTCTAGGACCTAAGGAAGTAATAAAAGGCCTTAGGAGAATTAAACTAGGTCTAGTAGAAGTTAGCCCCCTTAGGCGAGTTTTTAAGTAATTTTAATTACTTAATCCTAGAAATAGAGAAATAGAGCTAGTAAGACGAGATTAAGAAAAGGTATCTTAAGGTTATTATCTTAATAGAGCTTATAGAAGAAATAATAAGGATAAAAAAAGAAGAGTTATATAAGGAATATTACTCCTAGTTACGAATAATTAATAACTAACTCATTAAAGTTAAGAGTATTATAGGAGGGAAAAACGTAGTAAGACAAAAACTCACATAAAACGCTATAGAATATAAAATCGACTAATAGTAAAAACACCAAAAAAAATAATAACTATAAAGCAGACGTAAAGCGGTATAAAATCAATGTATAAGTGCGTAGAACTCAAAGTATAAAAGTGATATATGATTATTACTCTATAGCTACGGAAACTCTAGCCTTCTTATACGAAATGCCAAAGTCACATGATCTCGGACATGTCCGTGGTCATGTGATCTAAATGTCAAAACTACCTAAAATCGCGAAAATCGATAGTATATAGCCAGCCGTACCACAGTATAAAGGCCCACTACCTAAACTAGTAAAATAAGAGACTAAAAAGCCCTCTCTCTAGTATAACCTCACTTACTTAACTAATAGAATAGGAACCTATACTAAGTAACTCGTAATAATAGTCAAAGAATACCCTTAATTAAGCCTCTTATAACAAAATCAATTAATGAAAGAAAGAGAGACTCTACTTATAATATAGTTAAGATAACTATTTTATATATAATTATAGAGTAAGGCTATATTTAAATACCTCCCCTAGAGCTAGTAAGTAAAGGAAAAAGAAAGAGGAAGAATAACTAAAGGAAAAGAATATAAAGGTATTAAGAGTAGCCCTAAAGAAAGTAAGGATAACTTAGGTAAGAGATAATAATACTCTAGATAAGAGCTAGAGCGAGGATAAAGGGAACTTAAGCTTATCTAGTTTAGGAAAAGATTAGCTTCTAATAAAAGTCGCTATTAGAAGTATATAGAAGTAGAGTTAGATTAGAAAGCTTAGAAGTAATTTTAGAAGGATATAGAAGAGCCCTCTTTTCTTATATTAGTAATAGTTAATAAAGAGTATTTCATATAAACTCTTATTAATACTAGGTATATAATATATGAAATAATTAATTCTCGCTTTACTAGTTAATATAACCTCTAGTATATACTAATTACCCTTAAGTAAATAAAAGCTTATAATAGAGTAATACTAGAAATAACTAAAGAAGTAATAGTATTAAGTATAGATATTAATAGTTATTACGAATTCTATGCTTTCCTCTATATAGTCCCTAGGATCTCTAATTTAAATATAATCTTAGGTATATAGTAGTTATATTTATAGGATATATAAATCTATAACTCGAAATTAGAACTATTAATCTCGTTATTAGGGACCCTAGTATAGAATAAGGTATATAATATACTAACTCCTAAGTTAAAGAAAATAAATTATATATAGGTTTTAGTAACCTTATTCTCTTATTTAGTAAAGAAGAGTAAGAAGAGAAATATAGAGGTCTTCTTAGCTAGCTTAGCTAATATCTAGAAAGCCCTAACTTAGAAGGCAAAGACGGATCCTTATATAAAGCTCCTAGAATAATATAAGGACTTTTTAGATATATTTAGCTTAATAGAAGGAGAGAAGTTATTACTACTCTAAGGCTAAGGGATTAATTACTAGATTAAGTTAAAAGTAGTTAAAGGAAAAGAACTTATAATACTATAAGGGCTACTATATAATATATCCTAGGATAAGCTCTTAGTACTATAGAAGATACTTATAGAATTACTAGATAATAGATTTATCTAAGTAAGTTACTCTCTTACTATAGCCCTTATCCTCTTTATATAAAAGCTTAGTAAAGAGCTATGATTTTATATAAATTATTAGGGACTTAATAAACTTACGAAAAAGGACTAGTATTTACTCTTATTAATTTATAAGACTCTTTAAAATATTAGGAAAGTAAAGTAGTTTATAAAGCTTAATATTATAATTACTTTTTATAAGATCTATATTACTAAAGGAGAAGAGTAGAAAACAGCTTTCTATATATAATATAGACTCTATAAATAGCTAGTAACCCCTTTTAGCCTAACGAATATACTAAGTATCTTCTAGAAATATATTAACTAAGCCCTTAGGGATTTCCTAGATAAGTTCTACTTTATATATATAAATAATATCCTAGTTTATTTATTAGGGTCGAGAAAGGAGTATTATAAGTATATATGAAAAGTCTTCTAGTAAATAAAAGAGGTAGGATTATAACTAGATATTAATAAGTATAAGTTTAAAGTTAAGTTAATAAAGTACTTAGGGTTTATTATAGAAGCTAAGAAAGGTATTAGTATAAACCTAGTAAAGGTTAAAGCTATCCTAAGTTAAGAGGCCCCTAAGTTAATTAAGGGTATAAGGAGCTTTCTAAGGTTTATAAATTTCTATTAGTAGTTTATTTAGGAATTCTTAGAGATTATTTAATTACTTTCTAACCTTATATATAAAGACCGAGTATTCTTATAAATGAATTAAGTAAAGACTACTTTCTAGAAGCTTAAGAAGATATTTATCTTAGCCTTAATACTTATATAGTTTAATTATAACTAAGAGACTATCCTCGAAACGGATTCCTCTAAATAGAGTATAAGCGGGGTCCTTATATAAGTTAATAAGGAGAGTGTCTTATAACCTTATATATTCTTTTTAAAAAAGAATAACCTTATAGAATATAACTATAAGATCTATAATAAAGAGATACTAGTAATTATTTACTACTTAGAAGAATAAGATATAGAGCTAAGGAATATATATTAATTCGAAGTTTATATAGATTATAAGAACTTAGAGTACTTTATAATAATATAAAAGCTTATAGAATAATAAATAAGGTAGTCCCTAATTCTCTTATAATATAATTTCAAGATCTTATATATTCTAGAGAAAGATAATAAGTAAGTAGATATACTCTTAAAGCGAGAATAAGACTTACTTATTAGGGAAGAAGATAAATATTAGTAATTAAGGATAATATAGTTACTAAAACTAGAGACCCTAAGCGACTTCCCTAAGGATATAATTCTTATAGTACTAGTATAAGTAAGATAATAAATTAAGAAGAAATCTATTCTAGTCTTAGACCCTAGTTTAGAAGACTAAGACTTAGAGTATTAAGAGAAGAGATAAGATAAGGTATAAGTCCTTAAGGAGTAAGAGACTTTTCCTAAGCTAAACTTAAGAAGCTAAAGTCCACTACCCGGGCGGCGGCCGGCTAAGTAAGGTAGCTTCGCGAGCGCGCGCCCCCTAATAGCAATTATAATCGCGATAGCGACCCTCTATACATTAATTCCTAAGCGGGCTATAATTGAATCCGTAGCTAATAGGCCCCTCTCGCGGATTATATCATTAATTAATTATTTATTAGGGTAGAACCCCCTCGAAATTAGGTTATAGGGTATCTTATCCTAAAGAGATAACTATTTATACTATATAATCCGCGGCGTTATCCTAGAATAGTAACTATCTATACTATATAACACCCCCTATAAAACTACTCGTATCCGCCTCTTATACTAGCTATATTACTCTAATTATAATCCCTAATTCCCTTAACCCTTCCTAATTAATATAGCTACTATACCCTATACTTAGACTAAAGCTCTTAATACTAGAGTAGTAGTACTATTGAACTAAAGCTAAGCGCGCTAGTAAAGCTCGGTTACTACTACTACTACTCCTAGCCCTAGCCCTAGTAAGTAATAGCTTATTAAGTAGCTTATAGTAAGCTAATCCGAGGCGAGTAATATACTATCCCTTTATTCTTACCCTTATCCCTACTCTAGATTAGTCCTAGTAAGCTACTACCTATTACATAACAGAATGGCACGTGTATATAAGCGAGGTCTCCTTAGTAAGATCGCCCTACTTAGCTAGTTTCTTAGATAGAACTTAATGAATTATCCTTTACTACGTTTTCAGTATTTAATAATAGTAGTAATACCTTATTAACTATTTATCACAGGCTTTATATTAACTTGCGATATGATCCTAATTAACCTCTAGCCTATCGACGCCCTAGCTACGCTACTACGAAGCGCTACTAATACTAAGCTAGTTCTTAGTAGAGATTATCGAGCTTATATACTAACTCTAGAGAATTATCGATAAGAACCTCAAACTTGTAGAGTCTATTAGCCTAGAGACTCGTATAACTATCGAAGTAATCCTATAAGATTATCTATAAAGAGAACACACTCCTAAGTCTTAATCTAGTTACTCTAGTAATAGACTTCATTCCCCTCTCGAACCCGAACCTTTCCTAATAGAGTAGCTTAATAGTAAGTACACCTTTAATATAGCCCTATAATACTTCGTCACCGCTATAAAACCACCTACTACTTTACTACCTAATACTAATAATTTATAAGGTAATTCCTAGTAGTAGACTCTAGAAAGCGGTACTACTAAGGAAATCGCGAGGAAAAGTATTCCTTCTAGATTAACTATATATATTACTATATCGGAAGCGAATCCTAACCTCCCGGGAAGCGAGAGCAGCCTTATACTAGATATACGCTAAGATATCATTTAATTAATTACGTAAACTATATAAACCCTAAATATAGGCGTAAATACTAGAATTCCGGGAAATCCTAGAAATGTATAGTAGTAAGACCCTAATAAAGATTTCACGGATCTAAGATAATACTTATAAGATATTAGTTTCTTTAACCTAAAGCTTAATGAGTCATATAGAAAAGGCGATTACGTCATAGTAGGAATAAATATATACTAGCGTAATATCTATATATTTATAGACTAAGTTAGAGATAATAGTATAGGCCTACGGGCTACTATAGTTAGATAGAACTTATCCTCTTACTTTTACGGGGAAGCTTTAGCGTAATATATAGATAAGCTTAATAAGCTTCATTAAACCGGCCTTAAGTTCTCACGAAATAGTATAGAAGACTAGTATATAACACTAATTAAGAGATTTAAGGACGCTCTAAATAAAGTATTAAGGAAGATATAAAAGGAGTAGTTCACTAAGGAAGATATATATACTAGAAGAGATATATAATTATATATTACTATAGTTATAAGACACATAAAGGCTACCGAGTTCCCTGAAATAATCTAGTAGCTTTCCTAAGCTTATAATAATCTTAACCTAGAGCTTCGTATCTATATTTCCCGTCTAGGTCCTACTACTATACTTAATAGCTTTATAGAGGAGGTATTAGCGAAATTATAATTATAGAAAGATATATTAGGTTCCTAGTCACGATTCCCAAGTAATAGATAGAACTAATAACTATTCTAATATAAAGGTAAACGAGGTAATAATAATTTCAATATTATTATACGAAATAAGGTCCACTAATTCCCTATAGCTAGACCAAATTTCAGACCGGCTTTTAGACCCTTTATTCTATATATGAATTTTAGACCTTAATATCCTTTTACTTCTTAATTTAAATCTAATCTTAATACTAACGAGAAACCTAAGCTAAAGCCTCTAGTAGCCTTAAGACTAAGACTAGCTCTAATAGCAAGTTTTATATAGGAATAGGGAAGATAAAATAGAGATAGTAAGCCCCGTTATACATCTAACTCCTTTAATAATAGCTCCCTATAGAATAGTAATAGGTTCTATAGATTTAGATACTATAATAGCGCAAACTTCGTAGATGATAACTACTATAATATACCCGAGGAATATAGAGACTAATATAATAAGGAGTTAGAGGAGAAGGGATACTTTATTAATAAGGAGATATATCTTCTTACTAAGGAAGATGAGACTAGTAAACCAGAGGATAATATCTACCTAGTTATTAACTACGTAGTTCCTAAGGAACTTATATATTAGAAGTACTAGGAACCTTCCTAACTCATAATAAGCTCTTTAAGTATATCTATATAAATTCATATAATATTAATTCTAATAAGGTTCCCTAAGCTTCCTAGCTAGAACCTATATCTCTACTAGCTTCCTAGCTAAGTTCCCTAGATAAGGTACTAGCTTCTAGGATAGGGTATAGCCTTCCTAGTCTATTCCTAGTTATTAAT
>JAJTUR010000235.1:0-48047 GCA_021399475.1 Hyaloscypha finlandica
AGATAAGCCCTATATAGAGTAGTTCTAACTCAGGGACCTAATACGTCCCCGGAATAAGAGTTACCCTTAGCTAACTCATACTCTAAGATTAATACCTTAACCTAGAGCTCTAAGGGGAACACGCGCTTCCCTTCTTATATAGCTCTTACTATTACTCTATACGAAGATTATCCTTCTATATCTCTCTAGAGGCTCTAGAGGCCTCCCTATATTACTACTACTACCGGTATAGCCTATACCCTTTATATAGCCTTCGGGGGAGTAAATATCTCTAGCTATAGTAACTAAATATACTAATACTTAAGCCTCTCGTCTAATAGGGATACCGGGAGGTCTTACTCTCTTCGTGAGAGTATATCCGCTCTCTCATTTATATGACCTAGTATATACTAGATTATGAAGTTATACCGTGAAAGAGTAAGGGACTAACGTATTTGGCGCTCTATAAGCTTCTAGACTATTATAAAGTATTCTAGGCTCTTATAATCTATATGGATCTAGAAGTCCTTTATACTTCTTAGCTCTATATTCCACTTATTAAGATACTACACGATTACTAATATCTCCTTATTATAGATCTCATAATTATATTCAGTAGGGGAGTTCTTCTTTAAGAAGTAGCTATATAGTCGGAGTACCCTATTATCTCTATACTATATAAGAGTACCCCTAATATACTACCTAGATAAGTTAGTCTCGACGATTATCGTATAATTAGCGTCGAACGATACTAGTACTAGCGCTTCTATAAAGAGTCCTTTAAGCTATTTAAATACTTAATCTACCTTAGCTATCTATATAAATATAGTATCCTTCTTTACTAGGCTCATTATTAGCCGTATAATGTCTGAGAACCCTTAGATAAACTTCCGGTAGAAGTTTACGAAGCTAATAAAGCTCTATACTCCTTTTATAGACCTCGGGGCTTCCTAGCTAAGGATAGCCTTTACCTTCTCAGGATCTATCCATATACCTACCCCTGCCTTAATTATAAACCCAAGGTACTTCGTGGACTAGACCTTAAACTCGCACTTATTAATATCTAACTATAGTCCTACTTCTTATAGCTAGCGTAGTACCTTCTATATATACTCCCTGTACTTAGCTAGTATTCCCTCGGAGTATACTAAGACATTATTAATATATACTAAGTAGAACTCATCGAGGTAGTCTCTTAATATCTAGTTAATATACTTCTGAAAAGTACTTGGGGCATTAGCTAGCCTAAATAGCGTCACGAGCCACTTATAGAGTCTATACCTCGTATAGAAAGCTGTCTTCTACTTATCTCCTTCTATAATCCGGATCTTATAGAAAGCTGTAATTACGTTAAGCTTTATAAACTACTTCGCTTTACTAATTATACGAAGCGTCTCGTGAATTAAGGGTAATAAGTACTAGTCTTTCCTTAAGATCTAGTTCAGAGCCTAATAGTCTATATAAAACTATAGACTACTACCTAGCTTCTATATAAAGAGAACTAGAGCTACTACTAGAGAGTTACTTACTCGAATAAACTACTTATTAAGTAAGCCTATTAAGGTCTTCTGAAGTACTATAAGCTCATCTCGTGATATATTATATAGGGGACCCCAAGGTACTATAAGTTCTTTCCTATTAACCTTCTCTAGCTTAATAGTATAGTTAGTCCTAGGACTATAAAGCGGTAGTAACTTCTTAGCTTCTAAATAGTCGAATATACTTAGGAACTTAGAGTAGTACTCTAGGAGCTTCGTATAAGGGTTAGTTTCTTTCCGGACTATAAGTACCTTCTCGATATTAGCTATACTTACGGAAAACACTTCTACTCACTACCCCTTATACTTCCTTTTCGTATTCCGTATAAAGGCCGCGGCTAAGATAGGTACTATATTTGCTCGAAAAGGGCCCCTCCTATTTTGGTTCTAGATATAGGTCCTTTGGCTCCCTATTATTAATAATAAATAATCTATACTTAAGAGTACCTAGTTCTTCCGTATCTAAGCTAAGCCAAGTATTAAATCATATGACATGAGCTTTAGAGCTATATAAAAGAATACCTTATTATCTATATAGCTATTAATATTAGTTCAAATAGTAATAACCTTATTAATCCTTCCTATAACTTATTCTCCTATTCTAATGAGCTCACGAGGAGTGATTTTAATATACTAGAGGTTATATTTCTAGGTAAAACGAGAATCGATTACTCTATATAATAGGTATCCTGAATTAACTAAGGTTTCTATAAAGGCTTCCTTATTTATTAGAGTTAATATTAAAAAGGGTAGCTTATCTATTAAAGGCTTAAATGTTTTCTAATCCCGTACTATATCCTCCTTCTACTCCGTATAGCGCTTTTTATATAGAGCTATTCTTTTCCCGAGTTATTACTCTTAGACGACTCCTTAATGACCCGAGTAGTTAATAAGGACACCTTCTAGGTTAACTCTTCTTCGTATGACTCCTCATAATCCCATATAATATGCCCTGCTTTTCTATACTTGAAGTAAGAGCGAGTTTCCTTCTTCGGCTTCTTCTTCTATTAGACTTGAGCCCCTTTCAGCTTCTCTTGTCGTACGGACGCCCCTTATATCGTCCTTATAGGTTCCTATTCTATACTATTAGCTACTTGGGCGCTGTGTCTTAGCGGGGAAGCTAGTCTCTACTCCCTCCTCTCTCTCGTATATATTACTTCTAAGTTCTAGCTCACTATATAGAGCTGTGAGTAGTAGTTAGCGTATAACGCTAGTGTCGGGACTATAAGGAGGGTCCTTTAAATATCGACAGAAAGGCCACATGATAGAAAGGCCTTCTTTATAGTATTGTCTTAGGAGAGACCTCCCGCTTCGAGAAGCGTGTATTTAAAGCGCGCCAGGTATCTTATAAAGGAGCTTATACCTTACTAGAGGGTATTAAGCTTCCGTATAGCTCGTTCTACTAACTCTGGGTTATCGTATATATTCCGGAGTTACTAGATAAGCCTATCTAGGGTATCTCCGTCTAAGGTAGACTTCTTCTTAACTAGAGTAGAGACCCATAGTATCACCTAACTAAGGGCAGCGCTACTAAGTCTACTATGAATATACCAGAATCTTACGTTACCCTATTTATCGCCTATATTAACTAAAAGCTTTACCTATACCTGAGCTAGCTATAGTTTGAATTCTGACCGCTTACCTTCGTATACTAGAGGGTTAGGTAATCGCTTACGTTACTAGTTTATTCGTAGTATACTAAGTAAGTTATTAGCGGTAAACTAGGCTCTATCTCTATAGTTCTAGTTCTTTGACTACTAACTGTCCGGGCTCTATACCGGCTCTCTCTAGTCGTCGTCTATTCGCTAGTCTACTGGATTCTGTCCTAGTAAGGACGAGGCTATCTATTGAGCTATACCGCGCGTAAGCTCTCTTATATGAAGCTCGATAGCTTTGAGTCGGTTCACGAGATGCTTAGCCCACGCTAGTATCTCTATTACTAGGGTTATTAATCCCAGGCTCGCGGGGGAGCTTATCGTATATAGATAGGAGTCGTATAGTAAGGCTAAGTCAATAGCTCGTCTCGATAAGTAATAAGGAGAGATTATTCTAATATTACGGGTCGGTAGTAATATACTTAATCAAATAGTTTCCCTAAATATAAGAAGAATAATCTAAGGAGAGAAGCTAAGTCTAGGCTCTATGCGATAATTTATGTTCTATATAGAGCCGTTAGTAGGACAACGTAGGTGCCTAGGGCTCTTAGGCACCTAGTCTCTCTATAGGTCTTAACCCGTTATACGGGTTATTATTATATAGTAGATAACTTATTATTTCTAGTAGCTAGTTATATATAGATCTAATTTATAAAGTCTATAATTAAATCTCTATAATATACCTAGTAAAGAGAGGATATATAAATTATTATAACTATAGTATTATTAGAAAAATATATAAAGTAATATTACTTAATATATATATAACTACTAATTTTATAAAAGGGTAAATATACTAAGAGATAGAACCCCTAGAATACTCTACCCTTTACTAGTTCCGGACTACTTATAGTAGTATATAGCTATAAATTTTAAATTAATACCTCTCTTAAAATCCGGTTATAATAATATATATATAGTAATTAACTAATTAAATAAATAAGCCGTTTCTATATCTTATTATAAGATAACTATAATAGAAGAAATAATAAAAATCTACCTCTAAACTACTTACTAGTACTATAATCCCCTAGTCTCTATTATTTCCAACTATAGTCCGTAATTTATATTAGTATTCTAGAAAGAGTTTAATAGGATTCTAGATATAAAACTAAAGCTATTAATAGTATATTACCTATAGACTAATAGATAAACGGAAATTATAAACTAATATATTAACTAATATTTATACTTATATATTATATACTACTAAGATAATTGAGATAAGTATCTACTAATATTTAATTATATATAACTTACTCTCTTATATAACTCTATTAGTATATTCCTATATAAGCTTATTAATAGCCGCCTCCTATAAACCTCCTTTAACTAGTTAACTTTAAAGACAGAGCCCTAAGATAAGCTAAGTATTATAAAAGTTCGAGAGATTACTAGATAAATAGAATATATTATAAAGAGAGGTAAAGAGAATATAAAATAAGTATAAAAGAAGATAAAGAAGTATATTAATACTAAGTATTAACTAATAGACTTTATAATAGGAGATAAGGTATATATATTAATAAAGAATTAGAAGATATAATATCCTAGTTATAAGCTAGACTATTAAATAGCCGGGCCTTACCTAATTCTATACTAAATCAGTAACTTCTATAAGGTTAAACTACCTAAGAGTATTAAAATTTATAATATATTCTTATTCGACTATCTATATAAGGCTATAGATAACTCATTACCTAGCTAGAAGAATAAACCACTACGACTAATTCAAGTTATAACGGACCGCGAGTATAAAGTATAAGAGGTCTTAGCTTCGAAGGCAGAGCGGGGTAAGCTCAAGTATAGGATTAGCTAGGTTAGATATAATAAAGACCTTAACTAGTATCTGGCCTCTGACCTAAAATACTCTCTCTATAAGCTACGAGATTACTACTTAGCTAATTAATAATAATCAGGACTACTAAAGAGACTAGCTAACTAGATACGAGCTTGAGAGGACAGAACAGAGGACTATAATAATCTAGATAATAATTCTATACTGCCTACCCGCTTGAGGATAAGCTTTTTCTAAAGGGGGAGGTAATATTACGGCTATACTATACCTAGCCCCGGCATCTGGGTATCTGGGCATCTATAGCCACCTGACATGCCGGTACATAATGCAGCCGCACCGCTAAGGGAATTCGCTCTCTAGGAAATTTAGGACGCTAAGCCCAATAGGGGCTGAGCTATAAGCGAGAGACTGTAATACTTAAGGGACCTCTACTCGAGCTCTCTTTCCTCCTTAGCTTAGTTTTCTCAATATACAGCTTTCCTACAAGTGCTCCATTCGTGAGCTCCCTTTGTAGGGCTGTGACACGTGGGTGTTCCTTCCCCGAACGCGAACCCTTGGGTCTCTCAAACGCCTCGCAACCCAACAGATGCTCTTTCACAGATTACTTTGGTTAAAAATCGCATTGCAAGTCATTAAGGAAGCTCGTCAACCCCTATTTTTGCTACTGTTGCTGCACTGGCTAAAGGGACAGAGATTTTAGCCCATGAGAACACGCTCCTGGCAGCTGAAGTCCGGACCCTTCGAGCAGCAAATGAAGCCCGTAGCAAACGCCGGAGGGCTAAGAAGACTCGCGTCTGTCAAGGAAGTGCACTCCCTGTAGGGGATGCACACGATATTCTGGCTCAAGGGGAAGTTAATGAGCAGATTAAACGCGAGAAGCGCTTCAGGGGGGTTAGTAGGAATGAGGGGCAACCAGGCGTGCCACATTGTGGCACTTGCGGGGGGATTGGTCATAATGCACGAACTTGTCAGGAGGAAGTAGAAGTACTTAGTTCATTAGATTCTGAATAGTTTTAATTTTAATATATATTGTAGTTGTTTAATTGTACTTTGAAATGGTGGGGTGGGGAAAAGTGATCCGCTCGGTATACAACCACGTTATGCGTTTTTATAACACAAACTTTCTATGGTTTAACTGCGAGTGACATCTTGGTAATGAGGCAAATAGAATCACATATACGTGAATGTGATTCATTGGTTTACATTTCTTTCTCTATGGAAAGTATGACATTGCGAGAGGGTTGTTCTCCCCTTTTCCACCACGCCTCTCTTTCTATCAAATTGATTCTGGCAGTGCTTAGCTTGTAAAGTGGATTTTAGGCAATCTATCCCAAATTTATTAGGCCACAACTACGACTTTATATATTGTATAATCACGCCGTTTCGGTGAAATCAAACAAAGATATCTGACTATCTGTGTGTTTTTACCACGGCTAAGACAATAAAATACTTTTAAATTTCAGGAAAACCTTATTTCTTGTGTATTCAGACTTTCAACACCTCAACATCAATTATTCGTTTTGTCTCCTGAGATTAAAACAACACCCCCTTTGCCTCATCTGCTGATGGTCTTCTTCTAGCTACTACAACATTATCACCAATGACGCCTGCTCGAAAGGCTGCCTCGCAGTATGAGAAGTAGTAGATCCCTATTTTGGATTAGTAACATCAAGCATGATAGAAACGCCAGAAAAGAAATTTGGAGCTCACATCTTCTTCTCCATGCCTCAACCTCAGCCTCACTCATCTTCCCCTTCCTTGACGACTCGAATTCTTCTCTGATGGGCATCCAGTTCTTCAAAAACTTCTCCCTCCATGATCGTAGAGTTTTAACATAATGGGGCCCGATACTTTGAACGGTCTGAACCTCCAGCTCGCCTTTGGAGCCTACGTTGATGGCATCAAGGAGACGGTGAACAGATGGTAGATAGCCTCCTGGAAAGATGTATCGGTCGAGGAAGTTATCCATCTGGACCGGATTTTCATGGATCTACAATGTTTGAGCTGTGAGTAGCAAGGAAAACGAAATGACATTACCTGATTGATAGCTGTAATTCCCTGAATGACCATAATTCCAGATGTGGGATTTAAGAGACGATTAATTGTTGCAAAGTACCCATCCATGAAACCTTTTCCAACGTGTTCGAGCATCTCAACACTAACAATGCGATCATATCCTCCTTCAGGTAGAGGGGTTTGGCGATAGTCACAAAGAAGGATCTAATCTAAGTTAGCATAGTAGTACGGTTTCCATTATGAGACATTTACCTCAATCTGATCTTCCAAACCGGCATCCTTCACTCTTTGCTCACCCAGCGATTTTTGTTCTACACTAAGAGTAATAACTGTAACTCTGCATCCCGTCCGCTTCACAGCTTCAATGGCGAGGAATGCCCAGCCGCCGCCAATGTCCAAAATGTGGTGTTCCTTTCGGATACTTGCCTTATCGATAATGTTATGCACCTTGCGCAGCTGCGCCTCTTCCAAACTTTCTTCCTTCTCACCTGATTTCTTCTCCGCTTCTGTTTTCCACAATGCACATGAGTACGACATGTCAGTACTCAGGAAAGACGCGAAAAGATTATTTGAGGTATCGTAGTGGCTTCTAGCGTTTTGGAGGGCGTTGCGCTCATCATTTCCTGGTCTGAGGAATAAATACTGCAATCTAGCCATTCCATGAGCATTACCAATAATATAATAAGATTGGGAAAGTGCACTCTTACTTGGGCAACAGCTGTAGGAAAATAGAACTGGAGCTCAAAGATCTCCAATTGGCCGCATATATACCAACCAACGAAACAAGATCATCGCATTCAATCTCTTGGAGCATATAACCTTCCGCAGAACCCTAACAAGTGATATTAGTATAATACAAGAGACTTTTTCATCATCCGCTATCAAGATTGCGTGAATTTGAGATGTAATTCACATGTAGAGTGAATAGAAAATGTCTACGAACCAGATCGAAATTCATGACTAGTCTTGTCCAAGTAGTCTTACTTTTGACAACCATCTCCGCCTCCGGCTTCCCCGTTCCAAAGACATAAATTTCTGGTTTAGTATCCCCCACCTCATTCAAATTATCTTTGACGATAATTCTAATTTGCCCTTGCTCAATGCGCTTCAAAGCAGTGAGAATAAGAGTCTTTGAAATGGAGGAAAGCTGAGCAAGGAAGTAAAGGTACAGGGAATGAAAGATCCCCATTTTGACAGACGTACGTTCCTTTCGACTTTCTACGATATTTTGCTGATTTTTTGGTAGATACTCAACTTTGATATCTGTCACAGAAAACGAACACAGTCTTAAAGTAGTAGCTTGTGATGGATGCGAAGAGGAAGCAGGGGCGCGAGGAAGGGACTGAGGATATCAAAACCAAGGTGTGTTTACATTGATTTACGGAATAGCTGTAATAGACTCACTGTAGTGTAAGGTACAGCTATTTAGTGCGTATAAGCACGGTTAGGGTACCTTAGGTACTGTACGTTCCAGATACAAATACAAGGATGTAGCTACCCTGCTTAGTCTGTAATTCTGCCGTCAGCACCTTGCAGCATGGATATTTATTCGACGTGCAGAGGGAGGGGGCTTACGTGGTCTGCAGGTAAAAACGGTACCTTACTTACTTTACGCACTTTACGACAGAGAAGTTTCCAAATATAGTATTATAAATTATTATATATATATAATAAGCTACTAGATATACATATTTTATTTAGCTGCGCCGAGCAATATGCAGCAGATCCAAGGATTCTGCCCAGCCTGACCTTCCGTAATATTTTAGTAGCACAACGGCGCGGCCCGCTTGGAAAAAGTTCCGATTGGTTAATGCAGCTAAAAAGGCGATGGAGAAGGTTATCTAGTAGCTTGCACCCACAGGCTCAGCCGAAGGCTGCATGGAACGGGGCCCGAAATGCATGATGCGAAGATCCAATGTCACCCAATGCCTTGTGGATCTCCAACCTGGTAGGCGGAAACGCCTTTTCGCCCTGAGCCAGGCCCCCTTGCTAGCGTGGACTATGTCTCGCCAGACGAAGGGATACCAGGGTCATGGCAGGTAAGCACTAGATCCAATGTGAAAGTCGTGGGGGAACTTTCCCGATTAGCAAACATCTCGTATTTATATTTTTTTTTCACATTTATAGGATACCCTTAGGAAAATATAGCTAGATCTGAAATGGCAATGTTTGCGAGCAGGATGTAAATATGTCTACCATTAATACCATATTTTGCCGCTAACTTATGTACGGCCGAATCGGCATAGTAATTAAAAGTTCCACATCTGTTAGCTAGAGGTCAGACTTGTTTGCTTATTGGAGGTCGCTACGACGGTGGATATGGTGTGATATAATCATCTTGGGATTTTGGTCAGGTAATTGAACAAAATCTCAGTGAGCAAGTATAGGTTTCTAGGTAGGACGGTATAGATATATGCTGTAGAGCTTTCCATATATAGAGAAAGCATACTTCTGGTCAGGCTTCTATTGTACTTTGGATGCTAGAAAAACACACAATGGACGGGCAGGTGAGTTATCTTGGCTAAAATACTGGAGATTATTCGCAAAATCTCTAACAGCAATATGAAGACTGTGATTATCGGTGGCGGATCCGAAGGCCTTGGCCGAGAAATGTCAAGATTAATGGTTCTGAGAGGTAAGTCACCCATTCTTCGCAGTCTGGCTCTTGTCTAAATCACAGTATTAGGTGCGGATGTCCTTATGCTTGCTAGGAGCCAAAAGCGACTGGATGTGGTGAAGGCGGAGTTATGGAGTCAGCGCACACACAATAATCAGACAGTCCAAGTTCACGCCATTGATTTATCAGACCCCAAACAGGTTTGAACACCAGTAGACCATGGATACGTGCACAAAAAGATTAACTATTTATACCAGGTTGAAGACTTCGTTTCCAAAAAGCTAAATGTGATTCCATCACATGTCTTTTGTATTGCGGGTGGTGCTGCGGAAGAGATTGGTCTCTTTGCAGATATCTCTTCACAACAGATTATTTCATGTTTCCAAAAGAACTATTTCACGGCCGTCTTCCTCGCCAATGCAATGATTAAGCTATGGGTTAGTCGGCCACAACAAAAACAAGCGAGGCATCTAGTTTTTACCAACTCAACTGCTTGTTTTATGGCTCTTCCAGGATATGGAGCATATACTCCGACTAAAACTGCCATACGTGCATTAGCTGATACGCTCCGGCAAGAGGTCATCATGTACGAGTCAATTGTGGACATCCGTATCCACTGTTCATTCCCTGGTACCATCCTCACTGAAGCTTTTACAAGAGAGCAAGAGATCAAACCCGAGATTCTGAAGTTGATCGAGGGTACGGATGATACCACGCATGCTCAGACAGCGGAGCAAGTGGCGAAGGCTATTATTTCTGGAGTTGACAATGGTCATTTCTTCATTCCCACAGATACACAAACGCGACTGCTTCTGAATAATATGAGAGGCCCTAGCCCAGCACAGACATACGTGGTAGACTGGCTCATGACGCTGATTGGTATGATCGTTTGGCCTTTCTATCGTATGTTTTTTGATTACACAGTCAGACAGTATGGCAAAAAAAAGATAAAACCTCCATCAGAGTAGTTCATAGAGGTGTTTTGATACCCATAGCAATGAATAGAGAGGCTGATCAAGATGAGTTTTGGTAATCACAATGAACAAACACTCTATCCCATTGAAGTATACTTAAAGACATAATCTGGCATGTATGTAGCGAGAAAATGTAAGGTGAGAGAGTATTGGGAAGATGCAACCAGTGGAGAAAGATCCAGCTTGAAACTTTTCAAGTAGAGGTATGAGCAGTTAAAGCAATAAGAACAGGTGCAAAGGTGTGTCTTGTACTGAGCTAGTAATTTGAACTATTACCTATTACATAGCTTCGTTCTTGAATCTTATTTGACACGGTAATCTATGTTGCAAATCTTCCAATGATAAGTCAAATTGATCTCCCAGGCGAGACAATGCTGAGACGCGTGGTAAATGTGGCAGTGATCTCCCAACAGTATGCTATCTACGGCCATCTATTTGCTTGATTCGCCTTGAAGGATAGCAAGCATACGATCTGACATTGCTGCCTGAAGTGGCATTGGTGGCGTCGAGAAGAAAAACGCCTTTGCCTCCCATGTTAAGCATTCAATGGTAGATGCAGTGCCAGTGACATAACCTCCTTGGTGGCCAAATGCGTCAAACCAGGAGCCCGCCACCAGCATATAAACGGGACAGCTGAGTGGTTGAAGCGTGTCTCTCAGAAAGTTTGGCCCAAGTTTCTCCTCCATCAGGTTAAGATACCCAAGTGACTTGGGTCCAATCTTGCCAAGACCATTCCGATCGTCAAGCATCATAGTCAAGCCATTCACCTTACGACCTTTTTTGAGTCCTGGAATGGAATCTTGCAGAAACCCGACTAAATCTAAGATAGATCCGTTGACAACTGTTTCAAAGAAAATAGTCAGGTGGAATTCATTGCCCTTCCAATTCTCAATTTTGGTCAAGAGATCCGGTAAGCCATCATAGAATTCGACTGTAAGATGTTTCGATGGCCGTGCCAGTTTCGCACCCAGAATCACGCTATGTGGAGCATTACTGGGACAAAAGACTCGATTGACTATTGTCTTCGATGCACAGGGCTTTGCAAGCGCGGTAAGCGTAGAGCCGATTGTGATTTCAGCATCACCACAAATCATCGCTGTGTCATTGGTCAGTAGATTTCGGAAGATAGACAAAAAGCTACAATTACCTCGACAATGACGAGATTGGGCAACAAGACTCGGATACATTCTTGCTAGCCGTCGTTCCAGCGCAGTAAAAACATCAAAGCCGCCATAAAACCATCTTGCAGAGCAAGGGCCAATACCATATCTATGAAGAGCTTCCACTCCAGCTGCACGAACAAGATCGTCAACGGCTTTGGTCACCTGCCCGTTAACCTGTAATGGATGCTCTGATGTGCTTAATTCATCCACATAATGAGATAGGTTTTTGTCTACTGAGTCACACTCAGCCTTTGCGCGGTGGTCCATGTCGTCAGTCCAGGAAATTATGGTTTTGTCGAAAGTAGTAGGTCGAGCACCTCCAACACCATATTTCAAAGAGATCTTTACAATGATGTTTAGCATTTTGTAGATATCTGGCCATGTTGTGGTACCGAATATGCAAAGACGAATTCGACAGCCCCATGTAGGAGTTGCTGGTGGTCCAGCGCCTGCAAGACCTAGGCCCATTTCGCAGGCTTCCTTGTGAAAAAGTGACACCATATCCACACTCCCAACTGGGAAGCAAACAACAGCCGAGCCAGGAGAAGCAAGAACTGTAAATCCTGCACGTTTTAATTCACGGGCAACATACTCGGCTTTCTTGCGAAGAATCCGCATCCGATGTTGGATAAGCAACGGCTTTCGTAAGAGACCAAGAACACGCAGTAAGACAACAGTTGATAGAGTCTCTACTCCACGTGCCTCAAGCTGCTTCTCCTGGCTGCGCAGTTCAGCGGCAAAGATACCGTTCGCGAGTACAAACCCACCCGTGCAACCTACGGATTTCGAGAACATGCACGACATGAGGTCCACTTCTTTTAAAGGACATTCATATCCTAGGTCTTCCCAGTAATTGAATGAGCCACGACCAGCAGACCCGAGAGCCATAAATGAATGAGCCTCATCAACAAGCAGAGCGAACTTGTAAGTTTTCTTGAGAGCTACTATCGCTGGTCCTAGAGAAACGGCGCCTTCCAAGCTAAAGCATGCCAGAAGAGTTAGTAGCTGACCATTAACAGTTCGAGAGTAATCTATTGATATTAACATACCTATAAATCCCTTCCACGGCCACGCAGATCAATGTAGATGGTTCTTGCTCGCGATACATTCGTAGCTTATACTCAAGATCGGTCAAGTCATTGTGATTGAACTTATGCACGGTAGCCCCCGTGAAAAATGCTCCCGTGAACATTGAATTGTGGCAATCGCGGTCACAGAGAAAGACCAACTTTCGCCCCTGATTGTGAGCAATTCCTCCCATGGTTCCAAATGCCAACACGTTCGTACTGAATCCAGATGGCGCAGTCACGCAAGTATCAAAATTCATATACTCGGCGCATTCCTGACGAACTTTCTGCTCCAATGTAGCTGGAGCTGGCGCAAATGGCAGTTTCTCCAGGGCTTCCTTGATGGGCTTTTCTGCTCCAAACTCTAGTCGAGAGAAACCGCCATAGTTATTTGATGCGCAGTTGATGAGATCCGTTGGCTCCACTAAAGACAAATCATAATCCTCTTCAAAATTACGGGACACACTTTCGGGTATCAATCTTGTCATGATCCGGTTGTCACAACCTGATGTGATGACTCGCGGTGGACGGTGGCTGATTGGTATGTACTACAGTACATAAGTACATGCTCAAACTCACAAGGTCTGCTGTGACTTACAAAGTAATGGGTTGCAAAGTCGTTGGCTAGTACAGATCTGAATGGTCTTCCCTCCCGGTAATCTCGCCACATCTGAATCACAATCACCATTACACTCCAGACAACGAAGTTGGCGATTTGAAAGTATGATACAGTCGGCTCTGGCGGCCGGGCCAGATTCACCAAGTTATCTGTGGCCGGTGCTTTCACAACTTCCACTTTACTTAGCGTTCCATAGTCCACGTCTCTCCCTTTGATAGACAGTTTCTCGGTATATTCAAACTCGGTGATAAAATATAGGGCAAATCGCTGTGCGGTCGAAAGAGAGCTCCGTCGATTACTTCCTTTTGGGATCAACCCTTTGAGGCGGTTTGCGTGAGGAGTTTCCATCCTGAGCGTGTTCAACCAAGCCAAACTGAGAAGCAGAATGTCTTGATGGAAAGTTGGATGCTGTAGATTTGCAGAGACGTTCAGACTCCAAATTTCTGGGATTGCGGCCGAAGCTCCAGCCGGAGCGTCGAGGTGGGGGGACCCGCCCTCCGCGCAGCTTCACCGCCGACCACCATCCGACCCCAATCGTAGATCCACATCAATATTCCTGAGCTAGCCACATTCCTGTATTTTACGCGATTATTGATCAACGGGGATTTGGACGATATGGATGGCACTAGCTGAGGCGTAACTATGGGTCTCCCAAATCCACACTATTCTTACCTTACTCATCTCTGCATTGCAGCTGGAACCCGACATTCTGCCACTGGTGCGTGGCTATGGAATTTTAGGGGTACAACGTATCTAGGGAATTAAATTCCAACCAGGGTAAGGACAGGGGTGTTTTTTACCTCGAATTCTTTCTCTTCTCTAAATATTTTCAAGGCTGCTTTATACTACTTTTTATTATTTATTTTCATAATAAAACTTGTTTTTTTAAAAAATGATTTTGTTTTAATAGAAATTTTGTTTACTTACAAAAAGCAGCCCTGGAAATATTTAGAGAAGAGAAAGAACTCGAGGTAAAAAAACACCCTTGTCCTTACCCTGGTTGGAATTTAATACCCTAGATACGTTGTAATTTCTTCATTGATAAATTGCCGTAAGCGAGGCCGGATAATCTAACGACATATTTTGGGCTAACCACGTCCTAACGCCAGCATGACAAAGCAGAGCTTAGCAAAGCTGTGAACTAGGTGGAGCCGAACCCCCCCATCAGCTCTCACTATCCCCAGCTTCGCCCTTTGCATCTTATACAAGAAAAAGCCTTACTATCCGCAACTGGAGCATGTGCAAGCAAGTGACGATGAACTGGTTCAGACAAACGTGAGCCTTTCCCACACTACCCGTTTCTTTCATTAGCCGCTAACATCTCCAGACTCGCAAATGCGGTGGGCACAGCCGAACCAGAATATGGCGCTGAAGGGCTACGGACCGTCACTGCTCAAGCAGCAGAAACTCCCTACACTGTGTTAGTAAAGGATGATCTGAAATGGCAGGCCATGCAGTCCACGAACGTGGAGACGCAAATCTTTTATCTCATGTCAAACGAGGGTCAAATGGCGTCTATTCAGATGATTTACAACAATGTCGCGTATGTACCTATATATTCATTAATATTATGTCGAAATGGAAATCTTATGCTCATGAATATCAAGTGGTATTATGACGACCTGCCAGCTCAATGTCAAGGTTTTCAAGCACTATTCCGAGACCGAGCACCTATGGCTTTCGGATCCCCTGAAAAATCATTGTTTCGACGAAGAAATGCTGTCATTCTACGCAGATGGCCTTTCGATCTCGCTCAATGAAGCCGGAGACGAGTACTCGATAAAGGCTGCTCGAAACGACTCGGCGCTGATAGATCTGGTAGTTAAGCGAGTTACGCCTGGCTTTCACGCCGGCAAGGATGGGACCACCTATTACGGCACCGACCCAGAAAATCCCTGGGGCGAGATGAAGCATCGCTTTTGGCCTCGATGTAGCGTCACGGGCTCCATGATCACGCCTGAGAAGAAATACGATTTCGCCGGGCGGGGAGTTTTCATCTATGCCATCCAGGGCATGAAGCCACATCACGCGGCCGCGACGTGGAATTTTGTGACTTTCCAGGCAGACGAGTATTCAGCAATCATGATGGAGTTTATCACCCCGCCATCGTATGGTTCTACAAGCGTAATTGTAGGGGGAATCGTAAAAGATGGTGCCATTATCCACGCCGGAGCCACCAATTCTATCACACATCTGGAATCAAAAGATGACCCAGAAACGTACTGGCCAGAGCCAGTTGCAATAGAATATAAATGGGAGAGTAATGATGCCACGTATATAGCGGAGCTCAGTGGTCCTATCGGCGAGAGGACCGATCGGGTTGATGTTCTGTATCACATTCCTGGTATCATAAAATCCTTGGTGGGTGGAGTTGTCGGTACTAGACCCTTCATCTATCAGGTAAGTTGCAAGATGCATTATCCTAAGCTCTTTACCAGTCCCTAATCTAACATCTCATAGTACTACAACCCTCCACAGGACTCTCTTGTCTTGAAGATCCGCGATGGAGATCCGACCCCAGTCGAGGTACAGGGTAAAATGTATTGCGAGACAAGTTTCATATTGTAGCTTCTTGGGTATCGATGGGAAAATTGCATGTCTTTTACATCTTCGGAGTAATTTGAAAAATATATTGTGTTCGTTTACGTAACTTCACCACTATCTGATCTTGTAGACTTTTGCAGGTGCATTAAAACAATTTGACACGTTGATGATATATATATTCATGCAGTACATTCCCAGGTGACAAGTTGTGATAGAATACTGCCATAGAGGGTTATTAAGCATATGTTACGCCAACTTGACATCCATAGTGACTTGAAGTGACCAGATCTATTCTCTCCGTCCACGGTCTCGAGTCACGGGCCTCTATACTTTTGAAATGCTGAACCATGCGAATAGTCGTATACGAGGCCTCATTCAATGCGTATTGTTCTGTGTGTGAGTCAGCGAGTTTATTGCAGCGAAATATTGCGCTCTGAAGAAACCAAGTGACTTACGTCCGAGACAGATTCTGGGACCACCATTGAAGGGAAGATACTCCCATGTTGGCCTCAAGTGCTCCCACCTCTCCGGGATGAATTCTTCTGCATCATCACCGTACAGATCCTTCCTTCTATGCATGGTCCAGGTATTCCATGCAACTTCGCTTCCCTTTGGCACAAAAATTGGAGATTTGCCATCAGGGCCACCGCCAGTTGGTAGAGTTGTGTCTTTGTTAGCCGTTCTCGCGTTGATGGGAAGAACGGGATATAATCTCAGGCTCTCGCTAAGCAGCCATCTTACATACTTCAACTCCTTGAGCTGCTCATATGTCGGTGGTTTTCCTTCCAACACTTCGACCTCCGACTTCAGCTTCGCCCAGATATCTGGACGTCGTGCTAGAACCCACCAGGTGTTGCCGAGGAGGACCGCAGTGGTATCACGTCCAGCAATTAGCACGTTTATCGACTCCCAACGTAGCACCAGCGGATCTGTAGAGTATTTTGCAAGCTCCTCTAAAAAGATATATCGCTTCTCCGAAGGATCCACCTCCTCTAAAGACTTGACGTATGTCATAGCTTTTTGAACATACAAGTCTATAAAATCATGAACTGACTTCAAACTGTCGCGGAATCTTTTCTCTGAGCGGAACCTAGACAAAAATGGGCCCAAGATGTCTCTGATAATCATCTCTGATTGCGCTGTATCCAATGCCTTGGAGAAACTCAAATTGGCGTCGATATTCTCATCTTCTAGTAAAGAGCCACACGAGGTACCGAAAAGAAGCTCCGTCCCCGAATCAATGGTCAAACGGCAGAACAACTCCTGTAAGTCCACCGTTTGACCATCCTTCGGCACCAGAGCAAGGAGGTGATGAATATGGCTCTCAAACATGGGAAGATTCAAATCTTGGTGTTTGGTCAGATTGGGACGCAGTAGTTGTCTCGACCTCTTCCATGTAGCGCCTTCTGTGGTGAATATCCCGTGGCCTACCAGCGGTCCTAGAAAATGTGCCCTTCTCGGGCCCAGCCCAAAATCCTCAAACCCTTTCGCGAGCACCATTTTGATATTTTCAGGGTCGGCGGTAGAAATCCGAGGGAGATTCAAAACTTTCACATCCACTGTATTTCCACATTGCTGAAACTTGGAATCATAGAACTTCAGGAGATTGTGCAAGCGCAAAGCGGCCATGCCTGTGATGAGAATGTCTATCCCAAAGATAGGATCCCATGCTTGAAGTCGAGGTGCATCATGACACCCAAGCTTCGCGGCCTTGCGCCGGTTGATACTTTGTATGTATAACTCCCTGGCGAGACTGTAGCCCAAGAAGCCCACCACCACCACCAACAACAACGAGATTTGGATGGAGTAGATCTCCATGGGATTGGTGCTGCCACTCTATCTTCTATGGTAGATAGATAGAAGGAATATCCTTACTGGGTAGTGAATAAAGCGGAAAAAACGTGCGATTGAAGCTCAAAGAGTGCAAATCACGGGTCCCTGTACCAGCATCGAGAAAATAATCATCACAATATGTCGCGACGTGTGAACTGCCTCAGGCTTATGCGCGTATCTTGATCAATAGCTGTTGCTAATTTATCAATTCTTATTCTCGTCCCATTTATTACATACACCCTCACGCCAAATGCGCGCTTCGATTATCTCAGGAGCATGCAAGTGTAGGCTGATGTCCATGCTGTCCATCCTTACTGAGCGCCATAAATTCTGCAGTAGCCGCAAGTAATGACGTGGCGCGTAAACGACCCGGGAATCTATGGGGAGTCTGGGCGGTGTCCAATTAATTACCAAACATAGGTTATACTCCCCTGCAGCATTTGGGGGGCATAGCGCGATGACATCACATTGCATTCGTACTTTGTTCATGGTCAAATGTTCCACAATTCTGCCACGTCATAAATTCGTATACTATAAATATCTTCCAATATTTATCACACACGGGCTAGTGAGTCCGGAACATTTGGCCTTGTACGTACGAAGCATGCTTCCGTCCGGGATGGCTCCGTGCCGCAAAGTCCTAACGGAGGAGATGCCGGCTTACTTACTACTGCGACAGTCGCGGCATGAAGCCATCCTGATTCCTAGCACTTTGGTTCACGGCTGGCTCGGGCTCACAAACCCCCTCAGTATCACACAGCCTAGCGCTGCACGTAAGATAACACGACATATACGATGCCATTCTATCGTACGAAGGATCAAGAAGCTACGCCAGCCAGTCCGTCCTTTACCCCGTGCGTTGAATATGAACACTTGTGGGTAGAGGATCATTTGCCAAGGGCTTCGTTGAAACCGGTGTCCTGACTGGGCTTAGTACCGCATTTATACTTGGAGAACGAAATTTACAGAGTCTTTATGTAATATCTGTTATTACCAAGTGGTAAAGTGACAAGGTAGCTTTGTTACAGTAGCCAGATAAGGAATTCTGAAGCTTGAGCTGTCAACTAGAAGCTGTCCCTGCAGGCACTAGAGGAATAACACAAAATTTCTCACAAACATCACCATCGCTTTCTGCTTTTACCATTTCCTGAGCATGAGTACTGGCTTCTGATTAACACTCGTTATACTTATCGAAGTTCCGTTAAGACTTTTCCATAAAGCAGAACACCACAGGCGGCAAGGCAAGATGGCTGGCGCAAAACCCCAATCGCAAGCTCGTCGCGGGGTCGACAAATTTGAGAGGCCCACCGAGCACTCCTCCCAACCCATCTTCTACGTCTCTGTAGCTGCCGTGCTCGCTGGATACTATGCATACCCTCACAAAACCAATCCGCTGTATCCCGCCATCTTCCTGTCCTACCCAGTGCCCACTTCAATGACGAGCACCCAAACGCAATATGGCAAAGGTCCCAAAGACCTCATCTATGTGGGATTCTACACGCTGGTACTTTTCGCGGCGCGGGACTTCATCAGGCATTACGTGTCCCCCGTGCTGGCACGCAGCTGGGGCGTGCACGACGCATACAAGCAGACGCGTTTCAGCCAGGAGCTATACCAGGCCGTCTACTTTGCGAGCATGGCAGCTTTTGGGCTGTACATTATGCGAGGGACGCCGGTGTGGTTCTTTAACATGCCCGGGCTATTTGTGGGGTTTCCGCACCGTACGCTGGATGCGGGCTTCAAGGCATTTTATCTAATACAGTCGGCAAACTGGGTGCAGCAGGCGGCGGTGACGTTTCTGGGGCTTGAGAAGGCCAGGAAGGATACAGCAGTGATGGTTTCGCATCATATTGTCACGCTCACGGCGATTCCGTTGATATATAATGCGCACATGACGTCGTTCGCTCTGGCATTGATCATTCCGCATGATATTAGCGACGCCCTTCTCGCTGTAAGTTGAGCATCTCGAGAGGATGTCGGACTTGAACAACATTATTTTCTACGAGCAAGTGTAAAGTGACTAATCGTGTTCCATATGTAGTTTGGCAAATGTATTAGCTACTCCGGACCCAGCACGTTGGTTGCATTCCCATACTTCACCCTCTTCGTCAGCTCGTGGATCTACTTCCGTCACTATGTTGGTAGCATCACCTTCTGGACGTTGCTTACCAAGTACAAACCCGCCATTACCACTGTATATGGATGGGAGAACGAGCAATGGAAAGCGACGCTGCTTCACGGTTTGGTAGTTAGCCTATTTGGCGCATTGCAGATCATGAATGCATACTGGCTTTCGCTCATTCTTAAGGTGGTGGCCAAGGCGGCATCGGGAACAATCCCGAAAGATGAGCGAGAATCTGAGGATGAAGTCGAGATTGAGAAGAGTAACTAGGCGGCTGCGAAGGTTTTGTGATGGGCTCTATCAAGCAATAGACCGTTGGATATTCTTTGAATAGATAAAACCTAGAGTAGAAAATTCCAATCATGTCTCGTTTTGTTATTGATCGTGCACGCCGTTAAACTTCCTTTGAACCACCATTATAATTGGAGAAATATCTGCTCTGTCGTTTAAGCTAAGTTGGTAGAACTAGGTCTGATTGCGCTGATAGTGGCCGCGAATAGCGTTCCTTTGTAGCGACATTTTGATTCTCCTTAACTAGGCCCTGTTGCGTCTCCAAAACAACATCTAAGCTATAACCCTTCGTCGCGAAACTCACGATTAACGCAAGCCCACTAACACCACACGCCAGCAGCCAAATCACTCTCAATGAGTCTGCAAAAGCCTGAATGAGTTGTGTTTTCATCGGGGTTCCATCATCCATATTCTTGATGATTTCCACTAAAGTTGGAGCCGCTTTGCTGTATACCTCTGCGTAAGGTACAAGCAGCGGATACTTCAGTAAGTTCTTCTTGAGCTCGTTCTGAATGATGACCCCTCCCGCTGCCACGCCCAGTGCTGAGCCGAAGCTACGGAAGAACCCATACGCAGCAACTGCAAATGCCACATCCTCATTTCTGCAACTACCCTGAATCGCAAACGCCATAGCTGGAAACAGAAAGCCAATTCCCGGGCCAGATGTTAGATTTATGAAGATCCATGCTGCAGCAGTTGTATCAACGTGGAGGAGATACATTAAGCCTGTTCCTAATGTCGTGGTAGCCCAGCCGATCCATACCATCCATCGATAGCTACCAGTAATGGTGATGAGCACGCCCACAATTAGTGCAGCTGGAGCGATCGTCAGTGTCTGAGGGAATAGGGCCAGTCCGCTAATGACTGGCGAGTATTCCTTGACGGCTTGGAAGTATAAGGGTAGATAGAAGAGTTGAAGGAATGTCTGCGAGATTACCCGTTAGCTGGGTGATACATGTAGCCCTCTTTGAAAGATTATATATTCAATAAAGCCCCGCCTCGCAACTTGAGAATGGAATTTTAACTGTGTCAAAACGCAAAAACATAAATGCGGATTGGTCAAACACCCTTTGCATGCTTCAGAGTATTGGCACAATTGAGATTTGATTTCAAGATAGATGAGCATAGAAATGAAACACAATCGCATAAAACCAGGCTGACGCTGTCCGTGAATTTGGGTGACTTACGATAAGACCATGTAGGAAGGCTGTGAAAAAGGTGACTTTGGCTGTAAGTGTTTCAAAAATGCTCAATCGAAACGAGGGCTCAATCGCGACATGAAGCTCCCAATAAACTGTCACCAAGAGACCAGCAACACCCAATATGAGTGGTCCCAAGGTTCTCGAATCGTCCCATGGATATAGCACTCCGCCCCAGGACAGAGGGATCAAGACACTAGTAGATGAGGCAATAAATAGCGCCATGCCGGCCCAGTCTACCCTTTTAAGCTTTTGAATAGTAGTAGAGCGATCTTGGTAGAGTTTCAAGAAAGCCACGACCATGGCAAATGAAATGGCGCCCAGAGGGAGATTGATCCAGAAAATCCATTGCCACAAATCTTTAAGGAGTTGTCAGCATGTACAAATTTCATAATGACACCATGGATAATTGAAATCTCCATACCTGGGGTGGCGAAAGCTCCACCAATTATTGGGCCAGTGGTCGTTCCAATTGCCCACATGATACTGAGATAGCCAAACCACTTTCCCCGAAGTCGAAGCTCGACCAGATCCGTCACAACAATATCTCCGGCTGCCACAATACCACCAGCTCCCACTCCCTGCAACGCCCGCCCAGCCAACATGGCCACGAAATTCTTAGCGGCGCCGGAAACAATCGCCCCAAGCAAGAAGAACACCAGGGAACCAAGAAGCTATAGGAATGAGCTGTTTGTTCACTCCACAAAATCGGATTACACTCAGACTTTGTCCGTCAGATTAGTCCACTTGGATTTTCATTTTCACGTTCAATGAATCAATGCTTTTGAAACATCGCAGACTGTATTCTCATATAACCAGGCTTGACTATAGAAAAACCTATACATACCAGAGGCTTTCTTCCGAAGATATGAGAAAGAGATGCGATAGGTGGTTGCACCACCGTCAACGTGAGCAAGTATGCGGTGCCAGCCCAAAACTCTTCAATGCCTGTTCCATGCAGATCATGTGTAATCGTAGGTAGGGCAACCGTTAGAGAGGTTGAGTCTAACGCTGCTGCCAATGACACAATAGCCAGTGCAGCGAATATCAAATAGAATCTCCATGTCAGGACTACCGGTTCTTGGTTTGGAGGCTCTACGCCGGTGGAGTTTAGACGAGCTTCCGGAGTAGAGTCGCCATTGGGGTCACGGGTGATCGATATCTGGCCGTGACTACCATCGTTAAGGGAAATCCTTTGTCCGATCGACTCCAAAGTTATGAACTCTTGGGAAGTCATCCTCTGCCTCTTGCGTGCCAAATTAATATGCTCGCCGGCCACGGTGTTCAAAGCAGATAGCTGAATCTGCTGTTGCTGTTGCTGTTGCTGTTGCTGTTCCCAAGGTCAACGACTGCACCGTTTGTGAGAAACACGTGCCAGCTGCCCGGCAGCACCGGTACTGCAATTTCGGTGACATCGTTGTTATACTCATAAATACGGTAATGTAAGACCAAAATTACTGGTATCCAAATTTGCACTTGGTAACTTGCCGCGTGGGAGCAGGCACACTCTGCATTAGTCAACCTTACAAGCATGGGTGGGATTATCAGATACGCGAGCTAGTGCAACGCTAGCATGGCAGGCTCGCTTGGACCCACTGGGCCTCGCTTAGCTTGACCGATCTTCCCCCACGCCCATAGAAGGTAACCGTTAGGCCAAAAATATGCAGGGTAAATGAATCTAGAGAAATGGTTACTGTAATACTCGCGGCCTTTTAACATAGTGTGTGTTAGTGTGTGTTTATGGGTTAGGGGCGTTTCTACCACCAGAGTCATGGGTATAGAGCTCTGACAGTGTCTTTGACATAGCTCACAGGAGGGTTATCGAGTGAGCTGCAATAGCACTGCAAGAGTTATCTTCACCAAACTTGTCTTGGTAACTACGGACAGGATGGTTGCGAGTATTGATATGATCATTAGACTCTCATGGAGCCTTGCCCACGCAGTGATTTTTCTTTTCTTCGTTGGTTCTCTAATTGTAAGTTATGTCTGTGTTTTCGGTTCAAGGACAGGCTGACCGAGGGGATCGCCCATCAAAAGATTCTGTCAAGATGCGCCTATCTGGTGACATTCCACCCATACGCAAAATACCCAGGGCCCTTCCTGGCAAAATTCACCAACCTTTACTCGGCATATCACTCGTGGAAGGGAGATCTTCATATCGATATTTGGAGATGCCACCAAAAATATGGTACTGGTCCCAAAGGCAATGGATGCAATTGCGGAGACAAGATTAACCGTGACACCAGGCGACCGAGTTCGTTATGCTCCTGAACGGCTACTCATCAACACGCCCAAAGCTCTGAGAGGTACATGCACCTCATACACCTGATTTTACCATGTCTGCCAGTCGTGCATGGAACTGTCTACTGATACCGAAAGGAAGATATTTATCTTAGTGAAAAGACTGTCACCAAGTCCAAAGCCTACGAGGCAATGATTCACCGCGTTCCAAACACCATCACGTTGCGAGATGCCAAAGAACACGGCCGCCGACGGCGAATTCTCGCTTTCGGATTCTCCGACCAGGCCATCAAATCGTACGAAGGCAAGATGCGCACAATCGTCAACAGGCTACACGCAGCACTGAGCCCATCTGTCGATGAAACCACCGAGAAAGGCTGGTCGACGCCGAGGAATATTGCGGACTGGAGTAAGTCATACAGTCGAACCTGGCTTTAAAAGAAAATGTTTCATTGATAAAATATTCACATCCAAACTCGCGTGTCCATATATCAATGCTTTTAGCACATTAGAAATATCGTTAAATGTTCGATGAGTGATGTCTAAAAGTATTGATACATTGGAACCACTGTTTGGAAGGCTTTTATTGCAGATTCATATTCCCATAAAATCAGGTTGGGCTTGCGAACAACTCTATAATAATTCCCTTGAAGTCTAACTCTTCTAATGCTGCGTCATCCAGGCAACTATGTCTTCTTCGACCTTGCCAGCGACATTATCTTTGGGCAAGACTGGAACTCGATCGACAAACCGGAGAACCGCATTGTCGTGAACGCGATCCAAACCTCCAACATTCGCGTGGGGATCCTATCAAACTTCCCCAAGCTCCGCTTCCACCGGCTGGACAAGAAGCTCTTCCCCACAGCCATCATGGCGCGGGGGCACTTCATCACCTTTATTAAACAGACTGTTGGCTACAAGATGACGCAGAAGGAAAAAACGCAGGATATCTTCTCAACGCTGGTACATTCCAAGGATGAAGCGACGGGGACCAAGCTCACAATGGAAGAGCTGGCTGGTGAGACCGCGAATCTGATCGCAGCAGGTAGGCTATCCTTTCCTAGCACAGATTTTCACTATTGAATATATGTAATACAGGATCCGACACATCATCCACCACCCTCGCGGCCCTGTTTTTCTATCTCAGCCGGTATCCCGACGTCTACGAGAAAGCATGTCAAGAAGTCCGCGGCGTCTTTACCTCTCCCGAGGAAGTTGCTGTCGGACCCGCGCTTAACTCCTGTATATACCTGCGAGCCTGTCTGGACGAGGCGCTGCGCATGAACCCTGCGGTGGCCAGCGCGCCCTGGCGCGAGGTCACCACCGCGGGAGCTGTGATTGACGGCTGTCCCATTCCTGTGGGCTTCGATGTCGGGCTGGGGATCTACAGTATTCAGCACAATAACTCCTACCTCTCGCGCCCATTCACCTTTCTTCCGGAGCGGTGGATCGTCGGCTCCACCCCGGCCAGCACGCGTGAAGAAGTCGATCGCGCTCGCTCTGTCTTTACGCCTTTCAGCGTCGGTCCGCGCAGCTGTATCGGCAGACAACTCGCCGTCTCGGAGCTCATGTTCGTCATGGCCACCGTGCTGGTCGCATTCGACTTTCGGAAGCCGGACGGCTCGGAAAGCTTGCTTGGTGAGGGATCTACAACGGCTCCTTATGGCCGACATCGGAAGGAGGAGTATCAGATGATTGACCACGCTGTGTGCCAAAAGCGTGGGCCAATGTTGCAGTTTCGCAATCGGGCGACAACAGCCAAAAAGGCGATGGAGAAGGTTATCTAGTAGCTTGCACCCACAGGCTCAGCCGAAGGCTGCATGGAACGGGGCCCGAAATGCATGATCCGAAGATCCAATGTCACCCAATGCCTTGTGGATCTCCAACCTGGTAGGCGGAAACGGTGGTTACTTTGCTTTGTTCTATTAGCCTCGGATAGATCCGGTCGATCAAATGGTGGCTGTAGAGGGTTACTTTCGGTATTTAGGAACTGACAAAGGACTGACCACGGAATGACTCGGCGACCATGGGCTTAAAATTGATTTAATTACAATGGCAAGCATGACAACTATACGTGGTTCAAAATATACTGCAAGCCTAGTTACGTAACTGGAAGCTTTTTCGTCCTGTGCTTCATATTTTATCGAGACTCAGTAACATATAAAATTTGGTGAGAAATGGGCATAGGGGGGGTAAAGTTACTCGGAGAAGCTAAAGAAGGGGGGAAAAGGGGGTTGGGGTGTCACCAACCACAAAAAGTTGATTTTCAAACATAAATTCTCAATATTTTGAGTACTGTAGACTGGTATAATCAAGATAAGATACACTTTGAAGTGTTATTTTGCGTTACTTTGATCGTGGTGAGGCATTGGGTCGTTTTTCATGGTTAATGGTTTCGGGCGCTGATCGCATCATTTACTACTCAGTCTAATCCGCAAAACTTGATTGATTCAGCATTTTCTGCGTATTGGTATATATTTAAAGCGTATCATACAGAAGTACATTGAGGCTCTCGACATAAAGGAATTTATTCTTTGGGATCGTTGATGTCGCTTGACTCGGTCTGGGGATTTTGTTCTCAGAAGCAAATACGTGCAAGCTTGTAAACGTATCAAAAGATCTTGCCCAAATCAGTTTCAAAGTTAAATTGAGGATTATCATATTACTCATAGAATGGTGCACAGAGAAATAGTTTATTCAAGCCATCATTGTATCATTCCGCACCAGAACTTCTTAATACTGTCGAGAACTACATACATGCTATACACGACAGTGCCATCACAGCCAGCAGCACACAATCATGTGATGTGCATTTCCCCCAAGACGAACGGTGTGTATTTATGTGATTAGTATCAAGGCGGTGAGGAGGCCATATACATCCACCCTGAGTCTCTGATGACTCTATGTTTACAGCTGAGTACTGGGCCACCAGAGTCTCAACTTGTCAAGGCATTACAGGGACATGGACTTGAAAACTTCCGATCAACAAGTCCGGGCTACGTAACAGTGTTCGCAGGAATGTAAGTCGAGGCTAGTTAAACAATGTGGGTAGAAGCGCTACTAAGCACATCTCAGAGCTATTCATCCTCCTAGTAAAATTACAGCCTCGAGGGTGGGATAAGTCGATGATGAAGTGAGAAGGATGATGTGAGAATGATGACCGCAGGTAGTCAATGCTGAAAATCATTCTTGTAAAATTTCATGGTCCCTATACTGTAGAGATCTCCCGAAAGTACACTTACATGTGGCCGAGTAGTTATATGACATGGCCGCAACCTCTAAACAGAAGGGCGGAATCCTTGGATCTGCTGCATATTGCTCGGCGCAGACAAATAAAATGTGTACATCTAGTAGCTTATTATGCATATATAATAATTTATGATACTATGTTCGGAAACTTCTCTGTCGTAAAGTGCGTAAAGTAAGTAAGGTGCCGTTTTTACCTGCAGACCACGATATCCGTGAGCAGCCTCAGAGCTCGAGCTGCATACAGGTCATGGATATTTTGTGGCATGGCCTTATCCCTTCGTCCGGTGAGATATTGCCAGGCGCTAGCAAGGGGCCTAGCTCAGGGTGAAAAGGAATAGATAACTAATAAGTTTATAAGCAAAAGTACGCCTGAACAGTGTGAGCCAGGTCCCCTTGCTAGCGCCTGGCAATGTCTCACCGGACGAAATAAAACGTTCGGGCGAAAGAGGATGTAGAATTGGTGAGGTGTGCCTCGAGAGGATATGTGCAGTTGGTGGCCTCAGGCATCCCACGCTTACGGACGAAGGGAGATTGGTCCACTTAGTTCCCAGCGCGCCTGACGTCTTTGCCGCGTCGAGAAGACAAAAGTCCCCAGCCTGACCTTCCGTAATATTTTAGTAGCACAACGGCGCGGCCCGCTTGGAAAAAGTTCCGATTGGTTAATGCACCCGAACTTTACTTCCGCCCCTCCACCCCGGCCCCATGACGTTTTTAGAGGCGTCGAGAAGATACTGTAAAAGTCCCCAGCGTGACCTTCCGTAATATTTTAGTAGCACAACGGCGCGGCCCGCTTGGAAAAAGTTCCGATTGGTTAATGCACCCGAACTTGACTTCCGCCCCTCCACCTCGGCTCCCATAAGCCAGGGCGGTCAGACGGTATATTATGGGACTGTCTCAATTGAGAAGGCGGTAGCTTATGACTACTGTACCAGAATCCTTAGAGCAAAGTCTAGCCAAACCCATAAGCATGGGAAAGCCAAGAAATGCATCGACATGATTACGTTGTACGCGACCAAGTTATGCATAGGCTGGAGTCACATCTGCACCCGCTAGCATTAGTCTGCGCATCCAGTTTACCTGGAACCGTTACTGTCGCTGTGCCTGGATGAGTGACAACTACCCTGTCTTACGGTACACATTTTAACGATCTAGCCCGAAACGTTCACCGTCAAGATTTACAGGATCTCGAGAACTTACATACCTTTCAGGTAATACGGACTTGGAAATAGTCAGATCCTATTTAGGATCAGCTAAACTACCTACCTAAGTACCCTACCATAGCTCCCTCTAGCCCCACCCGTGATACTCATGGTAGATCTAAGAAACGTCTTTGAAATTTCTCAGATGGGCTTCTTTGTTTCCTCACCATTGCCATAACTTGAGATACTTGTATACCCAACATGGTCAACGCCGTAGGATATGATGGGTCGGGCTCTGCTCCACACATGAACGGAGTGGCCCATCTGGCAGTTAACGGAAGTGCCAATGGTTATACCAACGGTACCACGAATGGGCACACCAACGGAGTCAAACCACAAACAAATTCCGCAAATGGGTCATCGCCTAATCAGGCAGATGTGCCCATTGCGATTGTAGGCATGAGCTGTAGATTTCCCGGAGATGCAACAAGTCCCGAGAAACTGTGGAAGCTCTGCGTCAACGCAAAGAGTGCTTGGAGTGAAATCCCAGCTGATCGATGGAACAAGGAAGCTTTTCATCATCCTGATGGAGGAAGGACGGGAACCGTAAGTGTAATTAAATCATTTGATATATGGAAAACTGATAATGAGCAGACCAATGTTCGTGGCGGTCATTTTCTCCAACAAGACATTGCTCTCTTTGATGCACCGTTTTTCAATGTTTCGGCGGAAGAGGCCAAGGTAAGCGGAGAAGCTTCTACTACTTCTGTATATCATGTTGACCATGTCCAAAGGCGATGGACCCTCAGTTACGATTGCAATTGGAAACTTGCTACGAGGCAATAGAAAATGGTAACGAAATTCACCTCCTACTTGAGTAGATCACAGCTAAAAACGTGTATCGTAGCGGGTATCCCTCTAGAAAAGATAGCGGGCACGAAGACGGCCGTGTTCTCAGGTATCTTTACTCGGGACTATACCGAAGGCATGCTCCGGGATGTTGAGACTCTGCCTCGGTATTATGTCACCGGAACCGGTACCGCAATGCTGGCAAACCGTGTCTCATATTTCTTTGATCTTAAAGGACCCAGTCTGACGGTTGATACGGGATGTTCAACAAGCTTGGTTGCGTTGCACCTAGCTTGCCAAAGCATACGTAGCGGAGAGTCAGAAGCTGCCCTGGTAGGCGGGTCAAATATAATCCTCAATCCAGATTTGCTTATTACGTTGAGCAATATGGGGTAAGTCGAAGCAATACAATGCTCATCAAACCATAGCTAATGATGCACCACAGATTTCTGTCTCCTGAAGGAAAGTCGTACGCCTTTGATCACCGAGCTGCTGGTTACGGCCGTGGTGAAGGCGCGGCCTGTATTGTGATCAAACCACTAGACGCTGCACTTAGAGATGGAGACCACATACACTCCATAATTCGGCAAACCGCCGTCAACTCGGATGGTAAGACAGATGGAATCACGCAGCCCAGTGCTGTCGCCCACGAGCGATTGATTCGCTACGCTTACAACAAAGTTAACCTTGATCCTCTCGAGACTGATTATATCGAGGCCCACGGTACAGGTACACAAGCTGGAGACCCTCTGGAGTTGAAAGCCGTGGGAAATGTTTTTGGCAGCACTAGAAACAGTGAGAAGCCTATTTATGTGGGGTCAGTGAAGACAAACGTCGGTCATCTGGAGGCCGCCAGCGGCCTTGCAGGTATCATAAAAGCTTCTTTAGCTTTGAAGAAGGGAATCATTCCTCCTAATATCAACTTTGAGAAGGCCAACGAGAAAATTCCCCTCAAGCTCTACAACATGCAGGCAAGTTTGGCACTTGCCCTTTGATATACTATTACTAATAACCAAACAGATCCCACTCGAGCAAATACCATGGCCATCAACTGGAGGACCACGCCGGGCCTCAGTAAACAGTTTGGGATACGGTGGGACAAATGCTCACGTGATCTTGGAAAGTCCTTCTTCACTCGTACCCTACACCAATGGTCACACTAATGGGACCGTTAATGGCCACTCAAATGGAGTGAATGGTAGGAACTCTGATAGATGGCGAGTGTTCACCTTTAGCGGAAAGGATGAGCAGGCAGTGCATGACATGATTGTCAACACAAACAGCTATCTCGAGAGCAGAAAAGAGTTAATCGACGAGGCATTCCTGGACAATCTGGCATACACTCTCGGCCAACGTCGCTCAGCATTCCGATGGGTCCAAGCTTTCCCAGCCAACTCGGTCGATAATCTCCAAAAATCATTGGGGAGCAAAAGTCCAATAAGCACCCGAAGAATGGAAACACCGCGCATCGGCTTCGTGTTTACAGGCCAGGGAGCTCAGTGGTACGCAATGGGTCGCGAACTGATCAACGCATACCCGGTCTTCAAACAAACAATGCATCAGATTGACGAGTTCTTGAAGACACAAGGCTGTCCATCATTGCTGATTGAAGAGCTGAACCGAGATGCGGAATCAACGCAGGTCAACTCAGCTATTATCGGACAACCTTTATGTACTGCAATCCAGATCGCACTTGTTAATCTATTAGCGGCCTGGAACATCAAACCCTCTGCTGTTACTGGTCATTCAAGTGGTGAAATCGCCTCCGCATATGCTGCTGGTGCATTGTCCCTAGAATCAGCCATGCTGGCGGCATACCATCGGGGAGCTATCGCCCAGAACAGCGCAAAGCTGACAGGTCTGAAGGGTAGTATGATTGCCGTTGGGCTGTCACGCGAGAAGGCCTCGGAGTACATCCAACGCTTGACGACTGGTAAAGTGGTTGTTGCCTGTGTCAACAGTCCCACTAATGTGACCGTTTCTGGCGATTTGCATGCGATCGATGAGTTGCAAACGCTTCTAGATGCGGATGGGGTCTTTGGGCGGAAGTTAAAAGTCACCACGGCCTACCATTCACATCATATGGTGCTTGCAATGGATGGATACCAGGAGCAACTCCATGACATGAAGACTGCAGACCACCTCTCTGACGTGCTTTGCATTTCCTCTGTCACAGGAGAGCCGATTCAGTCGGCCGAAGAGTTGGGCCCATCTTACTGGGTACAAAATGCTATTCAACCTGTGTTATTCAGTGACGCATTGACTTCTTTGTGTCGCGGTGGCATGGCTGAGAGTGTCAAAGATGTCAAGCAATATGTTGACATATTGATCGAGGTTGGCCCTCACGGCGCTCTTGCTTCGCCTGTTCGCCAGACCTTACAAGCTCAATCACTCAAACATATGTCGATAACGTATCTTACGTGCCTGACCAGGAACCAAGACGCCCGTGAGAGCATGCAATTACTGGCATCCTCGCTGCTACTCAAGGGTGCACACGTTGATCTCGGAGCAGTAAATTCTCCTCATGGCAGTCGAACTCATAAAGTTCTGTCAGATTTGCCGTCGTATCCGTGGTCTCACAAGACACGCTACTGGCACGAACCGAGGATCAACAGGCAACAACGCCAGAGATTACACGGTCGGCATGATCTTTTGGGTATCCGCACCCCTGGACAAAATGATGCAGCACCAACGTGGCGTCACTTCTTGCGTATATCAGATCAACCATGGGTAAAAGATCACGTGGTAGACTCGAATATATTGTACCCAGCTGCTGGCTTCATCGCTATGGCCGTCGAGGCAATCTCCCAGATGCATACTGATCTGGCTGAAGACACCGCTGGATATCGATTGCATGAGATGAAACTTGTCAACGCGTTAGTTGTTCCGGAAACCTCTGAAGGTGTTGAAGTGCAATTGTCACTTTTTCCTTCCACGGAGGAAATTCCCAAATGCAGTCGATCTTATAACTTCAGAATTCTTTCTGTCGGAGATAATGACGAGTGGCATGAGCACTGTACTGGTCACATAGGACTACAAACCAAGTCAGTTTCGAGCGAAGGAAACTGGAAACAGAACTCTCGATCGCCATCGCTAGCAGGAGAGTTTTCATCAAGTGAAAAGGCCTGTACGCAAACTCTCGACACTCAGAAATACTATGACAGCGTACAAAAAGTGGGCATCAGCTATGGAGAGTCATTCCAGAACTTGGTACAAATCAGCCAAGGCCTACTGCGTTCACTTGCCGTAGTAAAGGTTCGTGATACCGCAGCGCTTATGCCATGCCAAATTGAGTATCCACACATCGTCCACCCAACTACTCTTGATGCAGTCTTCCAGTCTATATATCCTGCCCTTGCAGAGAACGGCCTCGAGCACAAGTCTATCATGATCCCAACTTTTATACGGTCGCTCTTCATCTCTCATAACATCGATAGCACTCCTGGGTCTCTGTTGAAGATTAGCACAGTTGCCGAAGGCAAGACATCCAAAGGCGCCAAAGCATCGCTTTCCATTGTCCATGAGAATGACCCTGCCTTAGAGCCTGCCATAGAGATCAAAGAGATTGTTCTTTCCTCGGTCGGGACCTCCGTCGAGGAACTGAAAGACGAGAGTGGTGATCTGTGCTTCAAAGTGTGCTTTGACAAGGATATTTCATTCATGTCTTCCAACGACTTTGCCAGTCTATCGAATACGGTGGTGGATCATCGAGAGATGAAAATTGCAGCTGACTTACAACGGGCTTGCTTCCATATAGTTGAGCGCGCACTGAAGCAGATCACTAATGCGGATCGAGCAAATTTCGTTGATCATCATCTGGCCATGTATAATTGGATGGCAACGCAACACGAGCTTGGTCAGCTCGGCAGACTAGACTATCAGACCTCAGCATGGCTGGATTCAAGTAACGAAGAACAGGATAAGTTAATCGCCGACGTTGAGAGCGAGAGTGTTAATGGTGAAATGTGCGTCCGCGTTGGCCGATACCTCGTCCAAATACTTCGAAAGCAGATAGAGCCTCTTCAGGTCATGATGGAAGATCGATTGCTTTACAAATACTACGAGAATGCCCTTGGAATGAAGCGAATTTACTCGCACCTAAGCGATATTCTTCGTCTTTATTCGCACAAGAACCCCGGTGCGAATATCCTGGAAATTGGTGGTGGAACTGGAGGATGCACTGTTCCTGCACTCCAGGCGTTGACAGGGGTTGATGATGGGATTCCCCGTTTCGCTCATTACACTTTCACAGACATCTCCTCTGGATTCTTCGAGAAGGCCCGTGAGAAGCTTGCACCGTGGGAAGATCGACTTGACTTCAAGAAATTCAATGCGGAGGTTGGCATCGCCGCTCAAGATGTTGAGGCCAACAAATATGACCTTGTCATTGCCTGTAATGTGCTTCATGCTACCGCAAACATGGATAAAACGATGTCCAACGTGCGGCAGCTCCTTCGACCTGGTGGGAAGATTCTCATTGTTGAGGGAACGCGTGATACACTAGATATCTCGTTGGTTTTCGGAGTTCTCCCTGGATGGTGGTTAGGTATGTATCAGCCAGATGGTGGATCAAATGATTTGTCTAATTTTACATTGTAGGTCAGGAAGAAGAGCGAAGCCTCAGCCCCAAGCTCCCCATTAATGCATGGGACAGCCTACTCAAACGAACTGGCTTCACAGGACAAGAAGCATTGATGCTCGATGCAGCTTCAGAGAGTGACCACGTCTATAGTGTCTTCCTTGCTGGTACAGGTAGGGCTACTGCACAAAAATATTTTCCCGCAACGACAATCGTGCTCGGAAAGCAAAGTGTGCCGGAAGACTGGCTGTCTCACCTTAGTACATCCATAGAGACTATAACGGGCCTCAGACCAGATATAGCACATCTCGACAAGGCTGATGTTAGTGGCAAGGTGTGCATTTTACTCGCTGAGTTGAATGACCCGATTCTCGCCGAATTGAGCCAAGATGAATTCTACGCCCTCAGAAAGATGCTCATCTCTGCCAAAGGAGTAATATGGGTGACAAAAGGCGGCACCATGGAATCAAGCAACCCGGAAGCAGCTATGGTCACCGGCTTGATGCGCACCTTGAGAATCGAGAATGCAGGCACTCGATATGTCACCCTAGACTTGGACCCGGCGCACAACACCTTGACTATTCCCATGGCCGATACCATAAGCGGCATTTTCCAGGAAACATTTGATTCCTATCTCGAGTCAACTAATTTCGATCTAGAATATTCGGAAAGAGATGGTCAGATGTATATTCCCCGTGTTGTACCAGATCCTGTTGCAAATGCCGCTCTCCTAAATAATGGAAATAATCCTACCATTGAAAACCAGAATTTCTACCAGGAGGACCGATCTCTTCTTCTCGGCATAGGTACGACTGGGCTACTGGATACCATGAGATTTGAAGACGACCTTGGGTATCACGAACCTCTGCCAGAAGACTTTGTCGAAGTGGCACCGAAAGCATTCGGACTGAATTTCCGTGACGTGATGATTGCCATGGGCCAGCTGAATGAGACCATCATGGGTTACGAATGTGCCGGTGTCATTACGCGCGTTGGTAGCAAGGTTACCCACCTCAAAGTTGGCGATCGCGTGGCGGCGATGATGCGAGGGAACTATGCGAACTACATCCGGCTCTTAGGCATTTCGGTATCTAAAATCCCTGACGACATGCCATGGGAGCAGGCAACCTCGATGCCGATGGTTTTTTGCACAGCATACTTCTCACTGTATGATACGGCTCGTTTGCAAAAAGGAGAGACCATTCTTATCCATGCGGCGGCGGGTGGCGTGGGCCAAGCAGCCATCATGCTGGCGCAACTAGTTGGTGCAGAGATTTATGCTACTGTTGGCTCTAAAGAAAAGGCACAGCTTTTGATGGATACATACGGAATTCCCGAAGATCACATCTTTACCAGCCGAAATGCTTCCTTCGCTACCGATGTCATGGCAGCCACAAACGGCAAGGGGGTAGATGTCGCACTCAATTCCCTATCAGGACAACTGTTAGACGCAACCTGGAAGTGCATGGCAATGTTTGGGCGACTAGTCGAAATCGGTAAGCGTGACATCGAAATCAATACGCGCTTGAATATGAGCGGCTTCCAAGGGAACGTGTCGTTCTCCGCAATCGACCTGACCTATATGGGGCGCTTCAGACCGGCACATCTCACTTCGATCTTGGAGAAGTGTATGCAGCTTGCTAGCGAAGGGAAGATACACGCCGTACAGCCGGTCACGGTGTACCCTATCTCTGACATCGAACGTGCGTTCCGCTTTATGCAAGCCGGCAAACACAGTGGTAAGGTGGTTATCAAACCTAATGAAGGTGATATCGTCAAGGTATGCGTCCCCCTTTCTGAGCTGAAAAGTTTTTGCTGACCACATATCAGGTTGTTGCTCGCCAAAGACAAAACCTTTTCCGCCCTGATTCCTCCTACATCATCGTGGGCGGCCTCGGTGGTCTGGGGCGGTCTTTGTCTCAATGGATGGCCGAGCATGGCGCCAGGAACCTCATTATTTTGTCACGATCTGGCGAGAGCCACCCATCGGCAGGAAAGTTATATGCCGATCTTGAACAAGCTGGCTGCCGTGTCATTATGCCAGCATGTGACATCAAGGATAGGGCTCGCGTGCATGAGACTATCATCAGTGCTGAAAAGACAATGCCACCAGTCCGTGGGCTAATTCAAGGGGCTATGGTTCTCAATGTAAGTCAACCATATCTCCACCAATCAAAGCATATACTAACATTTTTTCCAGGACTGCGTCTTCGAGCATATGTCCTTTGAGCAATACCAAAACGCTGTATTCCCCAAAGTCCAGGGAGCTTGGAATCTCCACACCGCGCTCTCCAAACATGACCTCGACTTCTTTGTCATGCTCTCATCCGCCGTTGGTATCGTCGGCAATTCCAGTCAAGCCAACTACGCTGCCGGCTCTTCTTTCCTGGACGCGTTAGCCAACCACCGCCACACACAGGGCCTGCCCGCCCTTTCCCTCGACCTGGGCATCATCAACTCGGTCGGGTACGTGGCCGAGAACGAAGACGTCGCCAAGCGGCTCGCACGTATGGGACACGATTCCATCAGCGAGGAAAAGATGCTCGGGCTCATCGAGCTCGCCATCGCGGACGGGCGGGAGAACAAGCAGCCCAGCCACATCGTCACCGGGCTCAGCGTCCGCGAGCTGGACGCCAACTGGATCCAGGACGCCAAGTTCTCCATCCTGCGACAGACGCGCCGGGCTGGAGCCGGGCTGGGCAGGACGGGTGATGCGCAGAAGGCGAGTCTGCATGACCTGTTGAGCGGCGTGAAGTCGTTGGATGATGCGACGACGTGCATTTGTGAGGCCATCGTCAGCAAGTTGGCGAATAACCTCATGGTCTCTGATGCGGATATTGATCCTGAGCAGCCCATCACCGCATGCGGGGTGGACTCGTTGGTTGCCGTGGAGCTGCGGAATTGGCTGCTTGGCCAGACGGGGGCGGAGATTTCCGTGGTCAATGTGCTGCAAAGCAAGAGTCTCGTGGAACTGAGTGCAACTGTTGCGAAGAAGAGCAAGGTCGTTGCGAAGAGTCTGGGTGCGAATTGAAAATGAGAGTGCAAATGATATATGAAAGTACAAATGATGGGAGGCAGCTTGTTATTATTGTTCAGTGGATTTACGGTTTTTTCGTACGTACAATCATTTTAGAGAATTGTAGAAGGGGTGTATTTCGTGATCTTGGACAATGAATTGTTATCCTTGGCCATTGGTTTAGAATAATTCTATAAATAAGAATTAGTTCTAGCTCCGATTATCATTTCACTTCAAAAAGACTTTTCGTAAATTCTCTACACAGTGCTGAACTCCTTCTCGAGCAATACCTAAAAATCCGCGACTGAGTGCCTGAATTTGAACAATATAGTGCTTTACCGAGGAGGGGTGGAGTACAAATTAAGTAGTTTTCGGATTGTGACATTGCTTTGAGATTTTATATCAAACAGTCTAGTCTTGCTGATAGTTTAACGTCACCCATCTATTTCCGTATCTTCATCCTCACCCCCTTGGTCCCGCTCCACACCTTGGGCAAAATCATTGCCGCCACGCACGTCACATCACGATCATCCGTCTTAAATGGCTGCAACACGCCACGGTCCTGCGAATGCCGACACCCCATCGACCCATAGCTCCGAAAGATCCTCGCAATCGCCAACGTGAGCTCGGCATACGCGAGGTCCCGCCCCGCGCACCCGCGCGACCCCTTCGAAAAGGAGAAGAGGTATTTGTCCAGCCGCGGTTTCTCAAGCCAGCGCTCGGGACGATAGTTGTGAGAGTCTGGGAAGACGGACTCGACGTGGTTCATGAGGTAGACGGTCATGCTGGTGGGTGTGCCAGGTGGGATTACCATCTCTCCGGAATCGTGCTTGAGGATCATAGGCTCAGTCGGTGCCACATGGCAGACGCGTCCGGGGGCGCCGTAGCCTAGACGGATGGCTTCTTGGACGCACGCTCGGAGATATGGAAGTGATTCTAACGCTGGGAGTGGGGTGTAGCTTGATGGGTCTGGAATTGCGGCCGTCAGCTCGCTTTTGAGCTTCTCAAGAATGGTTGGCCGCGTGGTGAGATAGTATATGGCGACAGACAGAACCCAGGCGGTCGTGAGTGTTCCAGCGGCCAGAGTCACGGCGGCTTCGTCGCCAAGACGATCGAGAGTTTTTTCCTCTTCGGGAAGTTTACTGTCCAGGATTTCATGGAAAATGGTTCTGTTCAGACCGTTGTTAAATGAACCTTCGGGCGATAATAAGGCCTTTGTAGCCTCGGCTTGGATTTCCTAAACTCGGATGTAAGCCGTCGTCATGAAAACAAGAGAACGAAATTTCGGCCAGGATAAATACCTTTTTCTCGGCGATGTAATCACCATAGTCTGGACTTAACAAAGACGTGATAAACTGTGGTAACGCTTCAAGGGTTCTCATGATGAATGGAAAAGATGCCAGGAAAGGTAATAGGTCAATCCCGGCCCTGGCCCGATTCTGAAAGGTCGGATCAAAGTTGGGATCACCAAGACGATTATAGGACATTCCAAAGCAAAACTCGGTGACAACATCTGCAAACATCAATAATATGTTAAGATTGACGGGACTAATGACGTACCATTGGTAAACGCGGACGCAGCATAGTCTACCATGAGGATATCACCTGACTTCTGGAGCTCATCGATCCGTTCCAGGAACTGATCCACTTTGGAATCAATCAACGGCTGCAGCTTACGTATGGAAGCTTTGGAAAAGAACGGATTCAATGCCGATCGTCTCGTGCGGTGCAAGTCATGCGAGATTGTGTTCATGGACGCCCCCGGCGTGGCGAGGATGCCCGTGTAGTAGATCCATTTGTCGCGTTTGCGGCTATGGCCCGGATACAAGGTCTCCAAAAACTCGGGTTCAATGACATGCAGCTCGTCTGGGTTGATGCGAATGACGGGTCCGTAGATGTCATGCAACTCTTTCATCTTGAACATGTAGGTGCCCGCGCGGATGACATCGTAGTAAAACTGGTACCACCACGTTGCGGCAGCGAGCTTGGGTCCGGGAAAATGAGCGATGGGACTGAAGTAAAGGCGGTAGATGATTAGAACAATGTTATAGATGATGCTAACTGAAAGAGCTAAGAATGCTAAAGCGTAGAACATCGTGGCGGCGGAAGGCCTCCAAGTTCCTACGATGAGAGAGGGAGGACTCGGTGCACGCTTGATGTCGAGAGTTGTGTGGTCGATTTGAAGAGCCATGTTATTTAGGTTTGAAATTCGAAAATATGGTATTTTCCAAGTCGAATTATGGGTGTTTGTAAACTACTCCTATTCAGGAAACCCCAGAAAATAGAGTCAATATACGTAAATATGGGTATAAATCTTGTGCCTTGGTAAATATTGTCAGTGTGGGGGTTAGTGGCTTGGAGTGGCCGTATCACGCTAGGCAGAGCTGACTGTACCACAGTCTTGGATCCTGGGCACAGCTAGCTGACGTACAGGGTAATGCACGGGAGCGGCACTACCCCAGGGTTTCATGCAGAGAAATACTGTACAGTATACGTAGACACTTCGTATCTTGTTCCAGTTTAGCCGATGCCTATTCCTCGAATGGAATATGCTACGACTACTTTTGGCATTACGTGCCACGAGTAAGCATTTACTGCTTATGTCTTTCATACGACAAGACTGCTCCAACACCTTACCAGGGCTATGCTATATGCACGAGAACATTGGAACCTATCATTTTGGAACGGGCTGTGTTCCACTTTTTTGTTGGACATGTTCTCTCCGCGGAGATCTGGAGAGATAACATAGTCGGTTCATTGTAAGGAGCCCACGGGAAGTGGTTTAATGTTTCAATGTGCGCCTTGCAGGGACAAACCATTCAATCATCTTGTTACAATATGTCCTCGCAGTGATGAATAGAGTGATATTGTGCAGAAAAAGTGACTTGGTCAATCTCCGGGAAAGCTTACCAGTATGTTAGAAAATTCTCATGTTACATTATATAATTAATAAAAGAGGAGCTATTTAACACCATACCACCTATCCCTCTCTTCCCATTTCATTTCTTTTTCTCGCGCACTCTCTGCAAAATAAGCACAGTTTTATGCGAACTATATTATACCATTTGCTTCCAGCTATTTTACATATCTTTATATTTTGCGTGCCATGAGATGTACTTTATCAATATAAAGGTTCTAAAGTCAGATGCTTGTTCACCTAACCTTACTCCGCGCCGCTAAAGGTAATAACAATTTGCCCTTAAACACCGTCCAGCCAGAGTACTTCCAAGCCACGTATTCTAGCCACGATTACCGAGTTAGTCATTCCATCCTTTTAAAATTTCCATCTTCCAATTGGACCCCAACAATTGCCAATCACCTTTTCGCGGCGCGGATTATACACCTGTTCACACACATCCTATATAGGTGCCAGCCTCCGGCTCATATAAAGCCTTCGAAATCAAGTAGAATAAAGGCTTTATTAGTTAAAAAACATTATACCTCGCGTTTAATAAAACTTATATTAAAATAACTATTACAGTTTTAGATATAAAGTACAGATAGTACCAGGTTAAGTATATAATATAGTTAAACCAAGTTTATAAGTTATATATAAGGCAAATTGGTTTTTTTAATAAATTTATATTATAATTTTAAAAAGTATAAAAAGAAATATTTTTATATTCTTTTATTATATCTAATGTTTTATTTACTTATATTATAATTTTTAGCTTTACTATTAGTTTTAATACTAACTTTTTATTAATTATTTTATTTACTATTATTATTAGCTATATTTTTTTCTTTTTTTCTCTTATAGGCTTTAATAAAGGTCTTAACTTAATACTTATATATCCGTTTAAGAATATTAAAATACCTAATATTAAGTAACTAAGTTAAATAATAAGAATAAGGAGATAAATAGAGAGTTATAATATAATTATTTTTATAATACTCCTAAAATACAACTAATTTATAACTATTATATCTATCTAGTATTAATATCTAATATAGCCCTTTTATATAACTATAAATACATTTATTAAAGTATTTTAGCTATTTCAGACCCGTCTTATTATTTGTCTATTTATTACTAGTAGTTTTAATTATTTAATTATTAGAAAGGCCGCCTTTAGTATATTAACTTATAATGTAGTATTTCTCTTATATTACTAAAAATAAAGAAATACTTATCTTCTTTCTATTTATATAAATAACTACTATAGCCTATTTCTAATTATTAAGCTAAATTGCTTTACTTCTACTATATTAATTAATATATATAATAACTAAAACCAAGCTAATAATACCTATTATAAAGCCTATTTTATTAAAGTTATAGAAATTGCAGTCTTAAATACTATACTTTACTCTTATATTTTACATAAATTAAAACTATATTCTAATAAGCTCGGAATCTTTATATAAGGCTCTTTAGAAGTTATAAATATAATTAAAATACGTCTTTAACTTTAGGTAGTATTATTCAAATTAATATACCTATTATATTCTAATATACTTCCTTTTCGTAACTTAAGAATAAAATTTATTATATCTTTAATACTAGTAGGCTAAGATATAAACTCCTTTAAATACAAGTCTAATATATTTCGAATAATTACTTTCTCTTCTAATTCAATTAAGTTAAGACTATTAGCTCGGGTTTTATATTAAGGTATTCTATTAGTAATTCTATAAAAAAGAGTTATATAAAGTACTTTATAGAGTTTTATAGTAAATTAATAACTAAGTTTTTTAGATAATTAAATTACTTTAATAGCTAGAATAGTTCAAGATTTTTAAATTTAGATTTCTATTAGTAGTTATAAAGAAAATATATATTAAAGTTAGAGAGTATTTAAAAGCTAGAATACTTCTAATAACTCTTTTATATTTAGTAAAGAACTAATAAATAATATTAGTATATTAGATAGTATCTATTAGAGCTAGAATATATCTAATTTAGGAGGAGAAGTTCTTATTATTTATAAATAAAGCGTCCGTAAAAATAATTAGATATAGGGATTCTCTATCTAGCTTTATAAACTATATTCCCCTAATAGTATTCTCGATTTACTATTTAATATACTTATTAAAAGCTTTTATATTATTTTTAGTAAGTTTAATAGCTTAAGTAGCTATTAAGAAGTTATATACAACTTCTAATTAATAGACTAATATAATATATACTCCTCTAGTATATTAGGTAATATATTAGTCTTTAATAGAGAGGTCTTAGTATATAGTACCTCTATTACTTATTATAATAGTATTCTTAGTATTAATAGTTCCGAGGTTTTTATACTAGTATTCTTATATAAAAGTAATTCTATTAGTATTCTTATTATTAGTTTACTAGTAATATATAGTATAGTTATATAATATATATATATAGTATACTTAGTATATAAGGTTAATAAAGTTATTATATTCTAGAAGTAGGAATTATAGTATTATAGTATTAATATATGACCCCTAAATCTACTAAGCCTAATTGAGACTAGTCTACCGGCTGAGTTACATATATAATACAGGGTTATATAACCCAGGGAATTTATAGTATAGTTATATAAACACTAGGAACTTTCTAAAAATACTAAAAATAGTATTTCTTTTTAATTATATACTAATTTCCTAATCCGGCCTAGTCCCAAGTTTCCCAAACGCTCTATATATCTATATGTATCCTCTCATCTTATATTCTTATCTAATATACTTGTTTCTTATTAATATACTTATTCCTCTCATTCTATATACTCCTTCTTTAAGTTATAACTTTTTTCTTTAGATTTTTACCCCCCTAGCTTTTACCTAAGGACTTCATCTACCTTTAGAACTCACTTAGTACACCTTCTCCCTTTAGCCTTAGGCTTTAGTACCTATTATTAGTAGTACTAAACCTAGGTTAAATAGCTTCCCCTAAACCCCCGGGCTCTAACCCCCCTTATAAAGACCCGCAAGACCTTAGAGAGCTTCTAGAAGGCCCTAGCGAGCTACTAGTACTACCTACTAGTACGTAAATAGCTCGTATCGTATCCGGCTCCTAGTTTACCTTCGATTTATCTACTAATCCGCCCTTATTTAATGAACTCACAGCCCCTTTTTTACTACCTAATTCGGCTAGTACGGCTCGACTAAGCTACATCTAGAATAGGCTAAAGCGAGGCCCTAGCTCTAGTAAGGCTATTAATAAGGAATACTAAAACACGAAAACTACTACTAATACTAGAATTAAGCTTTAAATTAAGTAAAAAAACTAATTCGTAATACCCGAGACTTAATAGTTAAAAGCTATTAGTATTACTATATTATATAACTAGTAATCCCGCTTACTAGACTTAGTAGAGGTCTTTAGAGAATATATAGAATTCGGACGTATTTAATATACTAGTACTTTATTAGCCTTATAAGTAGTGAACCTCGAAAATACTACTAAATGAATTCAAATCTAAGTAAGAACTTAAGCTAAAACTCAAGCTCAAGCTAAAACTACCTTAGTAAAGCTTACTTAGGCTAATATTATTAACTAAGAACTACTACTAAACTCGGAAAAGGACTAGACTTTAGTTTCTTATACTAAGTCCAAAAATCAGGGAAGAAAAAGCCCTAGTATACTTACTAGTAATAGTAGTGCCTGTAATACTAATAAATCACTTAGTAGTTCTAGTACTCATAATACTAGCTCGAAATCTATAGCCCTCTCTAGGAAAAGCACCTTCCTATTAGCTTATATAGAGCAGGCTAGCTCATTCTCTATTATTTTAACCCGTAATTTACTTAATACTACTTTTTATTCTAAGGGAATTAAGGGACTAGTAATCTCTACTATTTCTCTTTCTATAAAGGGTAATATTATAATTAATACTACCCTTGAGTTTAACTTTAACTTTTTGGTTTAAAATAAATTAATTATAAAGGGGGTACTTCCCTTAGTTACTAGTATTTAAAAAGGAGAACCTTAGTATAAAGTTATTATCTATAGTATACCTATTCGTGAGTTCGATATACCCGAAGGAATAGACCTAGTCCTAGAAGAGATTAGAATCTTTAATAAGGGATTTGAGCTTATTAGCTAACCTTATTAGGCTACTTCTAAGGAAAAGAGAGACTTAAGCCTCTAGTAAGCTAGTTTAGTAGTAGTAGTATTCCTTACCGAGATCTAAGCTAATAGAGCTATTAAAAATAGACTCTTTATAGCCGGAATCTCTACTAAAGTAGTAAAATACTATACTATTTCTAGTACTATATAATATACTAAGTATATAAGGTATAGGTATATAGATTCTATTTATAAAAGAGAACCTAAGTACTTACTATATAGTGAGGGTCACGTGACTAAGAACCATTTTTGCTCTATCTATAAAAAGAAGAGTAAAAAATGCCCTCACGTGATTACTAAATACTCTAATTACTTAAGTACTACCTACTTAGCTAGTTCTAAGTAATATAAGGTCTACTTAGTAATTAAATAAGTTATTATTTCTACTATTACTATTAATAAGTAGCTATATTAAAGTACTATAAATTAATATAAACTATAGTAGCCCTATTACTAAAAACGTCTTATAAATAGCTATAGAACTAGATATTAAAGTCCTTGTAATCCAGGAACCTTAGGTAATAATAGAGAATAATAATTAGGTATATTATTCTATTATATACTCTAGCTATTTCTAAATACTCCCGAATTATAGTACCTTAAGGCCTAGAACCTTAGTTTATATATCTCGCGAACTATAAGCTAGTCTAGCCTCAAACTCACTAAGTAATCTTAACTACTTAATTATAGACTTAAGTCTAGGTATACTAAAAATGCAACTAATTAATTTCTATAATATAGTTCACTTAGAAGACCTTAATAATATATTAACTATATTAAGAGAGGATATTTTACTTACTACTCTCTATAATAGCTCTCTATTACTAGGCGATTTTAATACACATCATCCTTGGTGGGATCCCTTTAGACCTCAAAGCACTCATGTAATTCATTTAATTAGCTATATAGAGAACCACTCTTTAAGGCTATTAAATAAACCAGGGGAAGGTACCTTCTATAGATCGAATATGTCTATTCCTTCCGTATTAGACTTAAGTTTTACTACTAGTGGAATAGTAACTAAGATCAAGGACTAGCAAGTGCTTCTAGAATTAGGTTCCGATTACTCCGGGGTTCTATTTACTATTAGTAAATCAACTTATAGCTCTAGTTCTAATCTAGTTAGATTCAATACTAAGAAAGCGGACTGGGCTAAATTTACAAGCTATCTTACTAATAGCCTTGAGAATATGGCCTTTCTACTTAATAGTATACCTAGAAATCAAGTACTAGATCTATTAGCTAAAGACTTTATAAATAGAATAGTTGAGGCAACTAGTAATAGTATTCCAAAATCTACTACTAGCCCTTATTTAAAACCCTAGTAGAATAAAGACTTAAAAACCTTACGTAAATCAATGCTATATTATAGCTATAAGGTTAAAGCTTTAGGGTATACTCTCTATAAATAAGAACTCTAAAATACTAAGAATACCTACTTTAATTCTATTAAAAGTACTAAGCTAGCGCACTGGAATAAGTTCTTAGAGAATGAAGATACCTAGTCGATTTTTAAAGCTATAAAGTATACTAAAGGTACTATATACTAACCTATCCCTAGTATCTTAGATAGTAACTCTAATAAGCTAAAGTCGACTTTCTAAGAGAAGTATAATATCTTTAGAACTATGCTTTTCCTATTACCCCTTAGTGCTTCGCTTATTAGTCTAATAAACTATAGGCCTAGCTTAAAGTGAGACTAGCCTATTTTATCTAAAATAGAGCTAGAATAAGCGTATACTTCTAAGATAAAGGAGAAAACCCCGGTGTGACGATATTTCACCTAGTCACCTAACTATATCCTATATCCTATATGTCCTATGTCCTATATCCTACGCTACCACGTGACGCGGCCGCTTCGCTAAGGGAATCTGGATGGAGTGCACCTGGGGAAATTTAGGAAGCTAAGCCCTATACGGACTAGCGTATTATGGGGTGCACATATACTCCTATAACCTCCTGTATTCTAGTCTTCCCTTCCTTAGCTTTGAATCGTCTTTATAAGGGACCTTCTACCTTGCTTTCTAAGCCCTAAATACTATACTTGTAATAATATTTAAAGCTTATTCCCTTTAATCCTATAGAGGATTTCAAATAAACCAAAAATACCCCTATTTAACTCCGAATAAAGGTACTATCACGATTATGGAACCTTAGAATATAAGCTAAAGCTTTAGAATAATAAGAGCAACGAACTACTCTAGACCCTTATACGCTAGTAGTATATTAGAAACCCCCGAAAAAACCCCCCCGAAAATCGAAGAATCCTATTAAAGGCTATTCTTTAACTAAGTCCTATAGTAATAGGCACCTATAGGCTAGTAACCTAACTACTAATAGTAAGCCCTACCCTCTCGTAGGCCTTATATATACGCCGGTAACGAGACTACTAGGGAGGATATATAGAGGAAAAGTATAATAGGTTAACTTTCTAGGACCTAGGACCCCACGTGACTAGGAAGGATATCGAATTCTCAATAAGCTCCTATTAGATTAGGTTATCCCGTCGGTGACCCTTCCTAATCCAAATACCTCGTCGACGTTCCGGGAGGCTTTATGAACGAATCTATTAAGGAAGGGTATTCCCTATTTATTAGAAAAGTCCTAGATATGGATTATCTAATTACCTTATATAATCTAAATAGCTAGTTTAAGGACCCTATTAACCTCCTTAAGGATATTAACCTAATTATTGAGAGCTACCGAGACACTACTATAAAGCTAGCTAAATATAAGAAGAGATATAGAGACACTAAGGGTATTTTTGAGAATATAAAGCTCTAGAATACTAAGCTCGAGGTAGACGTTAAGCGTTATACTATACTCCTTAATTAATTTATGCTAGTACTAGCCGCTCCTATATAAGCCCCGGAAGTAGCCCCTGAAATTGACCCTTAAAGCTATAAAGGATCCCCTGCTCTATACGTACTATATAGAGCCCCTAGAGTAATTATCCTACTAGACCTAACCCTCTTCTATAGAGATCGTACGGTTTTCAATGACTAGCTAGTCCAAATCAAGAATAAGCTATAAGGAAACGCCAATATATACCTAACTAAGGATCTCAAGATTATCTATATTTCTAGTAGACTTATAGGTAACGCCCTCGCCTTAACTAACCCTCGTATAAACTAGGAAAGCCCTTATCGGTATTACTAGCTCTCGGAGATATACGATTACCTAAATAAGCTATACTCTAATCCTAATAAGCTATAGAACACCTATTATGACTTTAGAAAGCTTATACTTCACCCTAGTTATATATTTCAGGAGTTCTATGCCTACTTCTTATAGCTATCTATAGAAGGTAATATTACTAAATAGCTTAAATAGAAGTTAAACGAGAAGCTCTCGGCTAAGCTCCAGGAATTAGTACATATATATTATAATAACCCTTCCATTAATATTATCCGCTTTACTTAGTTCTATACTATAAATAATTAGCAAATCCGAGCTTTATATAATAAGGCTAAGGAGTATAAGAAGACAATGGCAGGAATAACTAAACCCTCTTCTCTATATACCTTATAGTAGGTAATTAAGGAAGAGTCTATGTCTACTACTATAATTAAGTATAAACCCCCTAGAAGCGTAAGTAATACCCTATAATAGGTAATCCCTCAACTATTAAGTACTTTAACTATAACGAGTTCGGCTACTATATTTATAACTACCTATACAAGTATACTACAGAAACTAAGGTAACTCTATCTCAAGTTAAGCTAGGCCTATTCCCACCAGAGGCTTATAGTAGAGGTTCTAATTCCGAGGAGGAACCAGAAAACGAGTACCCCTAGAGAAAGTCTCTACTCTAGGGGCTTATAGTATTAATATAGTAGAGATAGACTTAACTCGTCTAATAGGAGGGGATACTCTTATAATACCCTATACTATTAGTATAAATAGATTAGGAATTAAGTCTTCTTCCCTTATTAATACTAGAGTAAATAGATATGCTTTTATTAATACTAAGCTCGCTTAGCTCATAGAGTAATTCCTAGGAGTCGAGCCACAACCCCTCCCTTTACTATATACTATACGAGGATTTAATAGTAAACTAGTAGAGTCTACTAAGAAGTATATCGATATACTACTCTTAATCGACGGATACGCTATTAAGGCACCTATAATTATCCTAAACCTTAGAGACTATGATATTATCCTTAGTAGGAAATAGGCCACACACGTAGATGTTCTAGTCGACTACTAGAGATATAGGCTTATATAGCCTAAGAATAGTCCTAAGACCGCACGATATAGCTATATTATTAGTACTTCTCAGTAATAGCTAGAGAAGTAGACTAATAAGAAGTACTAGAAGGACATGAATCGTCGGGATACTATTATGAGTTATTCTTAGAAACCTACTATTCTCAAGTAGTTATCTACTTTCTAAATAGACTAGAGAGAATTATACGAGTCTATAGAAAAGGAGCTTCTATAGCTAGATTAAGAAGCTATTCCAAAAAAGAAGCTAAAGAAGCGGGATAAGACCCTTAATAAGGAATAAATACTAGATC